>VZTM01029811.1:242964-254371 GCA_013400555.1 Jacana jacana
CCACCCACACAGGGAGCCCTCCCGGCGAGGGCTGCAAGAACGAGATCATCCCGGACGTTTGTATGCTAATAATGAGTGGAAAATGACAGATTATACGTTAGGTCAACCAGCTTTATGCAAGCAAAAGTAAGATACTGCTAATTATATAGTCAATAAAACTAACGTCGGCGGCGATTGATTCCCCGAATGAAGAAGTTAATTAATATGTGTGCGAGCTGCTAATATTGCAGCCCGGTGGCTGCAGTTCCCGTCCCAAGCACAGCCTTGAATGTTCTCCAAAAGGGCTTGTCACCTTGTACCCGCTCTGTTTGAAACACAACCAGTTTAGATACGATTGCCTGACGATCTTGTGCAGGTTATTGACGCAGGTAACGCACACCGTGACGGGTACATACAACGTCAGTGTCAAATCTTCACAGTACGCTCAGCTATCGGCAATGCCTGTCTTCATGACGATCTCAAAAACCATGAAAAATGTACTTTCATCGTAAGAGGGAAAGATGATTGGATGGTGTAAGAGAACTGTGTGTTTTCTAGCGCAGCTGTGATTAAAATAAAATAGTCTTAACGGGATATTTTTGGACAGGAATACTTGCATTCCTGCTTTCCTTGGACTGGAATACCTAATAAGTCTATAGGCCGGCAGAAGTTGGCCAGAACTCTTCTGTTTCTATTTTATTTCGCAGAGTGTCTGAACCTATATAAAACCCCATAGGTTTCATGAGATTTAATTGTGTCTGTTTCATGAGCCAGCCAGCGCACGTACAATGCGTGCTTTCTGTAGATAAAACTTTAGCGTGGGATTTACATGGAGATGCGCTGGCCCGAGAAGGGGATTTAGAGAAGGGATCAAATAAATCATGTAGGAAGGAGTAAACACCTGTTTCTCTCCTTGTTGAGCCGATGGCGTGTTCGCAGCAGGAGCTTACGCAGATTCTTACTGGGTGAAGTAGCAGTTCCCACATTTCCTTCGCTCTCTACGAAGTGAGGTGAGCGGCAAAGTGCGATGGCAGCCAGATGTCCCACAGCAGACTCCAAACCCCACCACGCTAACTCCTACCACGGATTCCACATCTCCCTGCGAGAACGCTTGAAAGGAGAGAGAGAGAGAGAACGCTGGTTTTGCCCAGTGAGTGGAACTGCATGAAAATGTGCTAAATGCCCTGTATAAAATTGATAGTGTCTCGAGTTGTTCATTATCAGCTCAGCTTTGGTCCGGGCAAAGCTTTTAATCAGCACACTTAAACTTGCCTTTCAGAGAAGCAGTGCCTGAAGAGCTCTCGAGCCTCTCTGGTATCCAGCTGAGGGTTCTGTGCAGCAGCAGCCTGCCCTTACCAACAGAGCCGTCCTTCGAGTGAGCTGCGGCCGAGCACTCAAGGAATAAATAATGTCTTTTGTGTAACAGTACACACCGTGCTAGCTCCTGCCCAGTAAATATTGATACTTGGCCAATTTTGTGGCTGTACCCTTGAATTTTTCAGTTTCTCACAGGTTCTGAGCCCGTTCACCTTTACTGTGATGTACCAGCAGGTGAAAGTGCACCTTAAAGGTCATCTATATGTAATATAGTTAAAAAATAAAAGAAGCAGATCTGCATCACTTTGATGTTTTTGAGATGGGCAACAAAGTTCTGAAAGGCACTGGAAAAACTGTGCTCCTTTTCAACCTTTCCTATATTTAGGCTGCAACTGCCCCTGGTTTTGATGGAGGATCTAATAAGTGTTCTCAGAAATGTGAGTTGTCACTGCTCATGCTTTTTGTGAGTGGCCCAGTCTTCTCTCCAGATGTTCTTTAGGCAATTAAGTTAGTGTGAATGAAGAAAATTCCCTGAATTTTCTGCACCACGAATCTGTGCCAGCCTGGTTGCAGCATACAGCTTTTAGGATGCATTTGTGCTATTTTACCAGTCGTTACCAATTTTACCGACTGGAAGAAAGCTAAATTTCTAATGGAAAAAACCCAATAGAGCCCTCAAAGTTGAGCATCTTTCTTAGTGGCCTGGTGGTGCTGGTTTTTGATAGAGAAAAGTGACGAGCAACACAGACCCAACCCCTCCCCAGTTTGAGGCTGATTCTTGCATTTCCCGGGTGGGTGCCTGTGCAGGCCTCTCCTGTGGGCGGTGTTGCCCGTGGGCTGGTAGCCCGTGTGCCGGCAGGGAACGGCTGCGAGCCCAGGACGCTCCTTGCCCGCAGGGTTTGTAGGGATCTGTACAGGTGCTGTGTCCTGTCACCCGCGCGGTGCCGACACGCAGCTCTTGCCTGGCGCTGCAGCCTCTTTCTCAGCAAAAATCTTCTGCACTCACACGAGAGCCTTAACTTTTTCGGGAGAGGGAAGGTGAGCTAAGAAATTCAAAAAGGAAAATCGCCAGTGGCTCGCACTGCATAGCCTGCCCGCTTCCCTGGGCTCAGAACGTGGGTAATCTGGACTCTGCTGTCCCTTTTTCTGTCACCCTGGCCCCAAGTTGCTAGCTCTTTCTGTAAGATAATCCAACAAAATACATATGCAGAGGAGATGTACATCATGTTGTCAAGCCTATCTAGTTACCCCTCCTTCTCTCTGTGTTCAACTTTTTAATACTGCAGCTATGTTTGAGGATGTTTTCCTTCCTAACAAAGGTTTTACAGTCTTTGCACACCAGTTCATTAAATACCGATGTGATATCAACAGTCTCTCTTTGCACAGCTAAAAATCACCCAGGGACAAATTCAGAGAGAGAATTCTGAAATGGGGAGGTGTAAAATGCACCCCTTGCATGCCAGTGCTCCGGACAAGGGGCAGTTGGACCTTATCACTGTCTTGGAGCCACTGAGGATGTAAACCCGTGGCTGGTAAAATACAGACTGCCAGAGCAGTGTGATCTTTTATTAACACCTTCCTCAAGTTAATTTAGAGAAGAAAGGTAACAGCTTTAATAATGCAGCTGCATCACCGTTCAGGCTGACATCCTACATCTTACAGACTGACACCCACATCAGCGCTCCTCACTCGTGTTTCCCGCTGGGATACTGAAGTGATCTGCAGGTCCTTAGGGGTTAGTGGAGTGGGTAGCTGTAGGGTCCATCAGCAGGTGCCTGCAATTCCTCCTCTCTCTGCTGTTGCTGGTGCCCTGGTGTTCTGCTCTTTGAAAATGTCACCCTCGACCCTGCATCTGCTGGAAAAGGCAGCGAGCAGATACAAGCTGGTCAACAGTTAATTCTGTGTGGTTGACAAGCTGGTCACCCGTTGTTTATGTCCAAAGGTTCAGTGTTTTGAATGCACGCTTCAACAGTGTCCCCTGCACCTATATCATCAGTCAAGCTTTCTTTGGCTTCCTGGGTTTCCATTAGGTGATCTCGTATCACTGGGAAATGGTAAACGCTGGCAATTTTGCCCAGAATTTAATGGCTGTGGGGTCATACTGACCTCACAGTCCCTGAACTCTGTGAAACCCAACTATTTTAATTCTCCAGTCATCTGCCTTTGACTAGCACCCTCACTGCTGCAGTCACACGCTCCAGCAAGATGTTAACATGCTCTACACACTCTGAAACGGGGGGAAACATTTCGTCACTCCAATGTTAAGCAGCCACTGCCGCTTTCCTATTCCCTAAGAACAATTTAGACTTACTATTTTCTTTTCCTTGCAGGAGGAGAACACGGCCCGCCGGTCACTGATGATGAGAAGACCAGATGCAGCTTAGACAAAATGATGCAGTTAACCCCATGTTTGAACAGCTCATGCTAGTAGGACTCTTTGAAATATAAGAATTGGCCATGTATGCAAAAGCATCTGAATTTTGGATGCAACCAGAAAGAGACACAACAGCTTTTCTTGAAGGTCACTTTAGTGTAGCAACTAAAACAGTTCTTCAGGAGAGAGGTGGCACCAAGCAATGGCCTGTCCCAGTGTCCTGGATGATGGTAGAGAGTGAGTTGGCCCTTAGACCATGCACCACACCACAGCAGAGATGGCAGCGTGCAAACTGTTAGCATTAACAACAACACACTCAGAAACCTCTTAGTTGTCTTTGAGTAAATATTTAAGCAGCGGAAACCTGGCTAGCACTTACCAGGATAGATAATCTGTTGAAAATTAAGGTACTGCCTGTAGCCCATTACAAAATAGCTGTTAATACTCAGAAAGTCTTTTACGCCATTCCTTTACTTAATGTGTATACATTATTTATTATGCAGATTCTCTTCTATGAAATATTTAGATTTGGAAGTGTTTTGTCATGTGGTAATCTTTAGGAAGAAGGTAAACATATTCTTTTTAAAAGAAAATGTAAATAAAGTATTCTCCCAAAATATCTTTGAGAGGTTAAATGCAGGACAATGGAAACCACATGTAAATGCCCCTGCTGTCCCAGTGCAGGAGCACTCGTGTGTATTTCCAGTGACTTTGTTGACTGCAGCAGAAATGAAGTCACAGAAATGTGAGGACCACAGTACAAAAGCTATAAGAAAAAGAAAACAACAGGCTAATGAATTTACTGGGTTTGATATGCTCCAAATTTGTGATTCAGATTATCATAATTATTTGAACAGACATCAATTTAAGGAAATACCATTGCTACAAGAGTCATCTTTACAAGAGAAAAGCATGCTAACTAATCCATATGGTTTCTGGCAACCATTTAGGTAGATTTTCTCCTTGTCCAGTACCTGTAGGTGGGATTTTGGTTATTCTTATACTGCTGCAACTGCAAGGCTGAGGGAGAGGATTCTGCAATAGGGTCTGTTGGTCAGTGTAGATGGCTTTAAAGGCCAGATTCTTACCTGGTGTAAACGGTGGTAGCTCCATCTTATGCTTGTTGCATCAGGAAAGGATCTGACCTTTGGTGGGTTTTGTCCTTGTTTCATGCAGCTGACAAACAGATTTATAATAGGAAGCAGATGAAAATTTTTACATATGTAATCAGCTTAATTACAGAAATAATTTACAATATTTTCCTACCTAGGTAAAGGATTTTGTATGAATTTCAAAAGTAATTTAACCATAGTAATATTGCCCAAGGAAAGATAAACATTTGCAATTCATAAATAATTTTATGTTCAGATGCAATTAGTTTAGATTAATTTCTAATGGACTCGTTTTGCTTGTAATCAAGAACTTATTCATGGGCCGGGGGAATGCCTGTGAAATTTCTTTCCGAGGTTTCTTTCATAACATCTGCACTGAGACTTCTCAGTTAAACAATGGAAATGCAGGATTTACAGAGTGTCAGCTCGCTGTTCTGTTCCTGGAGAAAGATGAATTAAGCCTTCTGTTATAAATGGAACATATATACTTCAAAACAATTGTTATTAGCCAAGATATGTCCAAGGTCAGCCTAAGTTATGTATGATGTATTCCTATGAGTAATTTATCATAATGGCTATTTAAAGTGTGAATACATTTAATTTTTTTTTCAAGCTTTTGCACAAGTTTTATAAGTGTCCCACTTAGTGTTTGGAAAAGTAAAAATTAACGTTAGCCAGGAATTGCATTTGTTTTTAACTATTTCCTGTGTGCTCACACACTCGTTGTTCCTTACCACAGGGGAACATGTGGCAGTTCAGTGTTGTCAATAAGGAAACTGTAAATTTGGTCTTGTCTAATTTCAGCAAACTTGAAGCAATAGCTTGCAGATATGTAGATTAATGTTAGGGGCTCAGGCATTCCAGGATAATAACTGCAGCAGACAGAAGAATTTTAGTTTTGCCATTGGTAATAAAAAATACTATTTGTGTTTAAAAATGCTTGGCCTTTCTTATTTTAACAGCTATAAAATTGGAATAGTCATAATTTAAATCGGGAATTGAATTTGCAAAAAACTTCATGAAAACTTAAAGAAATTCTGAAAATTGTCCTCAAATCTGCACTGGCTTCTTCTTGTCAGGGGACCTTCTGAGGGTAAATGTTCCCTTCTATGCACCATGTCCTCCTTCAGTGGCTAAAGGAGAGCACTACATGATGGAGAGGTATGGAGCCCTGCAGCAGGGCTTGCAAGGAAGATCTGCATGATGCATCAGGTCTTCTCTTGAAAACCCAAGGGCTGGGACTCGTGGATATCCTTTCTCTTTCTCCTTTTCAACTGAGAGCCTTGCTCCTGCTCATGACTGCCTGGCAAGTGGCAGGAGGCAGCAGAAGGCAGCCTTGCCCGAGGAGAGACAGGCTCTTGCTTCAAGTAGGAGCAGGCACCTTGAAAACCTGTCCACTGGAGGGACAGTAACATGAGCTTCTTCATCTTGGCAGAGGCTGATTGAGAAGGCAGGAGGAGGACCCAGCCTGGTGGAGAGAACCGGGAACTGCTGCTGGGAAGGTCAAGGTAGGGGCTGCAGGGGAAGTGGGAAGCCCAGGCGTGACTCACCTCTCCATCCATCCCTCCCCATTACTGCTCCCCCATCATCTTCCCTACCCTTACAGACCCTGTTCTCTTCCTTGCTCAAAAAGGAGCTGAGATGTATGGGGAGTCCCAGTGGGTTTTCCAGCTAACCCATGTCTTCACAGAGGGTAGGTTCTGTGGTAATCTCTCTGCTGCCTCAGATCTTAAGCTGCTGCCTGCAGCAGCTGCTGCTTTCCTGCTCTCTTCCACTACTGCTGGGGTTGCTGCTCACAGCATCATTTTCCTGGAAAGATGTGAGAGCTTCCTGGGGACAGCCAGAGACCTGGGAAAGTTGTCTATTTCCTGTGTGTCCTTAGGAGGCAGAATCCTGCATGCTCACAAGCATCCCAGGATGGTCGATAACACTGGGAAAACACAGCAAGACAGTATGTTTGTAAATTAAATTTGCCCAGCCAGAATGTAGTGGTCCCAGGACATCTCTCTGTAAGGTCAGAGTTGGGCAGGAATGGACCTCTCTGGCAGCTGGAGGTCAAGGGAGCTCCAGCCACTCCACTCCTGGGGTACAAGCTCTCTTATGGTCTTGCTGTTTGCAAGGGGAGTTGTGGTAGATTTTTTGGGGGAAATGCAGCCCTCTGAAGCAGGGCTTTGCAGTTCCTGCTGCCAGAGAAGAGCACACAGCCATGTCTTTTGGAGGATGCCAGAAGGAAGGCCACAAGCCAGGCTTTCCATAAAAGGTGCTGCAAAATGTAAGTGAAAAAAAAATCAGGTTTGTGCACAGCAGAAATGCATTGTCCACAAATTGCATTTTTCCTTGATTTCTTCTGTACAGCTATTGAGTAAGCGCAACCTTGTTTAGCTTAAAAGATCTAAGAAAATTACAGCCTAGGGCTCTTGGCTTGTGTCTGAGTGTTGCTCTTATCATTGAAGTCCTGGGGAACAATTTAAGACCAAATGTGCATCGCAACTCTCTTACTCAATACTACCGACGGTTTGCCTTGGGACACCGAGAAAGGCATCAAACATGGACAGGCTTTAGAACAGACTCGCATTAAAAATGTATAAAATTACTAAATACAGCTACAGCTCCTGCAGAGAAGCAACACGCTTGTAATGCTGCTTATTTTCAAGAGGTCACAAGTACTAATGTGAAAAGTATTGAATCTCCATAAAACTAGACTAGGTCAGACAAATAAACAAACTGAAAAGACCTCTTTGAAGCAAACTGCCATTGACCCCCAAATTACAACTTCCAGGCAAGAGCAAAATTAGTTAATTCTATAAAGCAATCTTATATCTAGGAACCCGAGTGTGCCTTGTGCAGTAACGACATCAAGTCCGGTGGTATTGAAGGTGGAGGATGCAATAACCAAGCTTCACTGCGGGTGGGCATAGGGAAAAATTGGGCTTCTGTGAGTAACAAGATGGCCAAAAGAGTAGAAGCCGTTCCCTAAATGCCGGCAGAAACTGAGATGAGTCACAGATGAGGAGCGTGTGGGTGGAGGGCGTCCTTGTGGTGTGACAACAGGCACAGAGGAGAGAGCTGGACGCTGCACTGCATCTGTGTGTGTGTGTGTGTGTGTGTGACAGTTGAGAACAGGAGAGAAGCAGAGAGGAGCAGGGAATGGAGGTGGCAGAGAGGAGCAGGGAGAGGAGGTGAAGCACCCGGGGCAGAATAGGACGCCTGGGAGAAGCATTGTTTGTTGATCGTGACTTCTGAGTGAGGGTGGGAGCCGTGGATGAAAAGAGGAGTGTTTCCTGGTCAGGGAGATGGGACCCAGTGCTTTGGTTGTAAATAAACACTGGTGTATTCGTGGAATACTTTACCCACTCATTAATTTATTTTCCTAAATTAAACAACCTGAAAGAGCCTGGAGAGTAACTTCATGACACACAGGCTAACAGGACTTCCCCTCTGGCCAAATCTGCTGTCACGACTGTGTGAATTCAGAAGGAAAAGAGTGGAAGGGAATATCCACAGTTTGGCCCTTGAGATATCATTATCTCGTGCACATTTATGTCCCTACAGAAGACCAGAATCATAGAGTATAACAAAGAAATTAAATTTTCTGATATCCATTAATCCATCATCCATTAATAGCCACTGTCTTCATAATTCCTGGTGGCAGGGAAACCAAAGTGCCTTTAGGGGAGTTGGAGACTCTTGCAGTGGTTGGGAGGCAGAAGGGAGCACCACTGGGCACCACCACTAAATACCCTCTGGGTTCATCCTTGCTGGGAACAGGGAGATTCCTGGTACAATGGTGATAGGTCACCATGCTGGAGGGTGCATGTGTAGTGATGAGGAGGAGGACAGAAGACCACTAAGCTTTATGTAGTATTTTTTCCCTCCACCAGATTTTGTACAAATTGTGTGTGAATAGCCAATCTCCTCCTGGCTATCACCAAACTGCTATCCTTTAAATACAACTAATGCAAAATATTGTTCAATTATAACTGTCTCCCCTCATTTGCAACATATGGGTAATATTCCAGAGGGTTGTGACTAAATGGGAAGTCTCATGAGCCAGTACCCTCTGTGGCTAAGTTCAGTTGGCACACATGTAACTTCACAAAGTATAACTAATTTTTTTTTGAGATCTATTTTAACGAAAATTTAAATCTAAGTAATGACTTATGTCTTAAGTTCTCAGAAAAGTAATTCGGTACCCAAAATAAACTGCTATTTTAAAATTTCTTTGTATACGAAACCATATATGTTTCTTTGTATAGGAAGAAGTTGAATTCCAGTTTATGTGTGAAACTCAGTCTGGCCATAAGCAGAGAGCTATGAAAACTGCCTCCCTGGGTATTTAAATAGTGTGTGTTTGCATGCAGCTCTGCAGCCAAATAATCACAGAGTGCCTTTGGCCCCCGGGCCCTCGCAGCCCACACTGCCTTTGTAGGCTGAAACTGGGTTTTCAGAGGGGAAAACAGTCTTGAATTAGTCATTTCTCAATGTCTTAATTTTATACTCGAAGTGTAGGGCAACGAAACAGACTCTGTTAAAACTGATTTAAAGAGGGTTTCCCACTGAGATGGTGTGTTGTGATCGCAAGCCTGGCGCTGGAGCATGTTCTTTCTGGGGGGTTGAGGGGAGGGCATGCAGAGCTGGCTGAGCAGCACACGGCCCAGTGTGTGCTCACTCTGCAGCCCACATCGCTCCCGCTCCTCTTCCTCTTGCAGAAGGGAGCAGAGAGATTCCATGCGTCCAAAGGGATCTCTACCTACACCCACTCACCTCCCGCAGTGGTTTTCCTGACCCGTTGCTCGGGAGCGAGCTGTGAGGTTCATAAGGAAATAGCAGTTAACTGAATGAATAAAGTTCATAAAAATTAATTAATTAAAGTTAATTAAAAAAAGGTTGTGTACATAAATTCTGGCCATGCTGGAATTCAGCATCTGCAACAGCTGCAGGAGCAGGCTGCGTTTCCGGACTGAGTCAAAGTTATCTCCTGATCTTCAGACACTCCCTACCGGTTAGATGCTTGGCTTACTTGAGGTAAAGATTATGGTATATAATAAAGTATCTTTAGAGTGAAAAACATTAGTTCGATATCAGAAAGAAACGGATGACTAGTCTGGTTGCATTTCTATGACCACTTTTATCAACACTTTTAATAGGATTTATGATTTAGATTCAAAAAAATTGGTCTGCCGGAAAACACCCCCCATCCCCTACCTTCTTAAGGAGGGCTGTTACATGGTAGACTTTAGCTGATGTTCTTTTTATGCTCCTATGAGAATAGAGCAAGTTATTGACAGGTTTTCTGTAATATTGAGTTGATCTTTAAAACATGTACTTCATCGGTTGTTTGTCTGTTCCTGCTCCTGCTGTCTGCAAATGCTTTAGCAGAGAGAGATATCTGTGGGAACGCTGACCACAACAGCATATTTTATTTGTTGAAAATCAGTTTTGTATTGTAATAAAGAATATTTGCTATGGCAGCCTGGTTTGGTTTTGTTGTTGTTTTTTTCTCCTTGAGACTGATTTATACCTGTCCAGACTGCAAAAGAAAAATGTCTTAAGGCTTAAATGCACAATTGCATTATCCTAAGTATTGACTATCAAATTCTTATAGTGAACTGACTGTGATTAAACTGAATTCTGATTAATTTGAAGGAAGAAAGAAACAAAAGGAAAACCATGAGTTGTGCCACTACGTGACAAACTGGAAAGGAATGACCTGGTGTGGATGCAGGCTGGCACCCATACACATAGCTCTGGTCTGCGGTGGAGCCAAGCTGGGTTCCCTGGCAGGTATTTTCAGGGGCCGATAAAGCAAGAGGGAAAGCAGTAATAACATTATGGAAAGCTTCTTCCTAAATTGTCTTTTTGAAGATATTTCTACTACAAGATGGTCTACAAGTCTATAATTAGGAGTTCAGCTAGCCTTCGCGGCTAAACTCAGTGATGAGAAGCAGATATGCCAAATATAATAGCATAATATAATAGGAGAAGGTGGTGGGAGGGATGGGCGTTTGTGGATGGACTTGTGGATGGGAAAAAGAGAGAGGCAAGGGGGAAATGAGGGAACAAATGAAAAGCAAGAAATGACTAAGTTCGGAAACATTCCTTTATTTATATTCTTTGGCAGACAGTTAACTTTCTGATGATACTTTCTCCTTGTATCTGTCTGACTGGGACCCATTTTCTAACTGTTGCCATTTTTTCCCACTAAGGTAGCGCTATTTATACCATGTTTAGGTTGTGTTTGCAATCGACAGTCCAGCAAGTTGGACTTGGAACAAGTTAACCAGTTAAAGATCCAACGGGGTTGAGACTAGTTCAATTTTCCTAGCAGTGAATAACATCATGTGAAAATGGCAGAGTATTGCCCAAGGAGGAGCCTCCCACCTTGACCGGTTCGTGTCCAGAGGTGAACCCCAAAAAGTGATTTTGGGGGTGGGAGCTGCTTTGGGATGCTGGGGCAGGAGTGCAGGTTCACATGAAGTTGACACCTGCACCGATAGTCACTGCACCACACCACACCACACCACACCACACCACGCCACGCAACACCACACCACACCACATCACACCACTGCACCCACCCTCTGTTGACCCAATCCCCAGTCTAACCAGTGCCCCCACACCAGTA
>VZTM01029811.1:254487-352861 GCA_013400555.1 Jacana jacana
ACACCACACCACATCACACCACGCCACGCAACACCACGCCACACCACGCCACGCCACGCCACACCACGCCACACCACACCACACCACACCACACCACACCACACCACACACCACTTATGTGAGTTACTTAAGCAAAGAATCATACCAGTAAGGGAAAGAGCAAGGATCAATTACACATTAAAGCCAGGAAAACATTAAAGGCGCACCTGACTCTGGACACAGCCCGTATTAACTGCCAATGTTTGTCACTCCCTGTTTTTTCTTTACCTTATTTGTAATGGAGGTGACACGGGAAAAACAAGTGGTGGAAATTGGAAAAGGTCACTCACACAGGCAACATTTAAAAAATAGTCCTCAAAGCCTGTTTATTTAACTTTTTTTTTTGTTTCTAATTTTTTAAATATAAACAAGTAATTTCTAATAATTTTAGATGCAACCAGCCACTTTTTTTTTTTCTGATTTAAAACAGTTCTAATTTTCTCTCCACTAGCTGAATGAGTCCCTAAAGCGATTCCAGATGCCAGACATGTACATATGTAACGTTCCTTCTGGAGGAATAATGTTTGATATTTAATCATAAGAAACAAGTTTAACAAACAATACACTAACACATGAGAAGATAACATGGTGAGAAAAAGAAATATCTATTCTATAAAAGCTAGATAAAACTTTTCCAACTTGTAAAGAGCATTTTACAAACTAACCAAATGGTAAGACTCAGAAATTAAACATGAAAAAATATGAAATAACTGACTTGAGGAGAGGGCAATAAAATGGAAGGAAGAGGAAATGGAAGAGGATAAAACAAGCCAGCAGATGAATGGGGACTTAAAATGCAAAGAATTAAAGAAGGAAAAAAAAAGAAATATCAAGAAATAATATTTTGCCAAGACAAGAATAATAAATTGAGTTGTATGAGAGAAAGTGCAAGAAATACCATGAGTTGCAATACTCTAAAGAAAATAAAATTGCAAAAATACACAGGTGAAAAGAGAAAATATGAAAACTTCATTTTGTATTAATTGTGTTCCCCTTCAAATGGCACATTTCAATGCTGGAAAAACTCCTGTAATTAGATTATTGTTTACAGCAGGTTATTACTCAACCTGTTCCTATTTAGGCTGTCTGTGTTGGATCTAATTCTGTCAAACCTTACAGTGAAACTGTTGAGTTCTTACCTGAAAATAAGGACTTAATCACGTGAATGTATTTGGAACAAAAATTCTCATTATAACACCATTTTTCTTAAAGACCTTGTGTGGCAGAAGTGTGATTACGCAAAGCTCAGGCTGCAGCTATACAGCTTAGAGCCAATAACAATATATTGATGTTTAGGTGGTTGAGTTATTTCTTGACCTTGAGTAACTTAGGTGTTATAGGAGTCACCAAGAATTTCACCTTCAGTGCAATGCCAAGAAACAGAAGTAACATAACCAATTAAAATCAGTCCAAATATTAATACACAACAATAAACTCCGATCCATTACACAGATTGTCGATAATTTGCTGCCCTTGCAGACTGGCAAATCACTGTCATTTTGGGGAAAAGAACATTGGAAATAGTCATAAAAACCCAAACAAGCAATTAGATCTACCTAAATAATTACAGGAGTACACCAAGCAAGAAAGTGGAAAACGTTGTATGTAGATGTTGTTAAGGGGGAAAATTATTTTATTTTCGTGCGTTTTGAACAACTAGGTTACCACATTTTTCATGTTGTGGTACAATTGTATTAGACACTAAAATCGGATTTTAACCTACTTTTAAATGTTCTTCCTTTCCCTTCACTCCAGGGTTTGAAACTGCCATTTGTGTTTCCGTTCTCTCGGCTTCTACTGTTTCTTTTAACTACTCCTCAATTATAATAGCTCACTAATAGACCATACCATTGATAAACTTCCTCGTTAAGAAGAACCTTGGACAAAAAAATGATACTGGTTCTTTAAAAGTTTATCCCTATGGCACCATCATGTAAGCATACATATGGGACAGTAAAAATGGAAGACGACACATTAAATGACATTATTATAAAATGCAATACTCTTGGAATGATCCCTTATTAAATTAGGCTCTATGATCTGAGATGAATTTCCCCGATCCCTAATCCATCACTAGAGAAATATTAAAAGATAGGTCTCAACTGGTATTAGAATCGCACTCAGTCTCTACTTTCATTATTTTGAATTAGGGTGCTACTGGGGGGAAGCCTCTTAATGAGAATTAGAGTGATTCACTGGCCTTCTTTTGGATTTTGACAAGTAAAATATTAACTCTTCAGTCACAGCTGTCGGAATTAAAATACTTGGCAGCCACAGATGCACAAATTAAATTGGCCTTTATGTTTCCATATTGCTGACCTCCTTAGAGGCAAAAACATCAAACCCAACAATAACAGAAAACCCACAGTATGTCATTCCTTGGAAGAAAATATATTTATTGAAGTTTTTATATTTGTTGCAGTTTTAAACACATAATTGAACAAATACAGAACATTTTTACAAAAGGCTATTATTTTAATTTTGCATTTGGTAAAACTTTAGCTACAAATCAGTTACTGTGAACCATTAATCAGGCAATAAAATAGGAAATGAAGTTATTTCAGGGATTTCTTAACTGTTTAAACCCACATAAATCAGATTTACGTGCGGTGCATCAGTGAAAACATCTTAATGGTGTTGACTGGCATTTTTTTAGCATTATTTCTCTGTAAGTAATAGATTCTCTTTCTTAGAAACAATATATGAAAATGCATAATTATTGCAGAAGCAGAAGACTTTTTATTACCAGAGCTCCAGTTTGTAACAACAAAACAAGCTGAAGTTTAGCAATGTCGAGAAAACATCCTTTCTGATCTTTTCCTCTCCTTTTTAATTTCCTGCTATGGCAGTGGCAGTGGAATTTGAATTAGTCTCAATTAAGTGTATCTCAATTAAGTGTATTTCAATTATGATAAGTGTTTCCAAAGTGGAACTCGTAACATATAAAAGTCTCAAAGAAGGGAACGATGCAGAAGTGGCATTTTTTTTTAAAGCTGTCCTTAAATTATATGATCCATCATATCCAAGCCAGGGTAGGGGTTTGTTATTCTTTCCTCTGTCTCCAGTCACCTCCAGCGTCTCCCCCTCCTCCCTAACGATCACTCATTGATCTCAACTTGTGATCGGTTGAGAACTACCGGGAGGGGGACGTTGATGGATGCATTTTACCCATTTTACCCTTCGCATCCAATACTGCGATGAACTCCCCGGATCCGTGGCAGGGTTGGGTGGGGGGAGAACAGCGGGGCTGTGGGCATTGCAGGCATTTGGGGGATGAAATCGGGCTCTGGGGGAGCATGTGGAGGAACCTCTTTTTGTCTATCGGTGATTGCAAACCACCTCTGCTTGGTTTCTTATAACATATGTTGGGGTTTTTCTTGTGTGCTGATGTGGAACAGAGAGACCACAATGCTGAAATGATGAAGCACTTCATATTTTATATGAGGAAATAGAGTTTCTGTTTTTTTCACTTTTTTACTCATGGATAAACAAATCCATAGTTTGCAATTGGAAACCTATGTTTTTTCTGCTTGTGACAATGGATGTTTAGAGCTGATAGCACAGCAGTGTTCCCTATCTAAAACAGTTCAGATCCCGAGTCTTAAAATCTTGAAATACTTTGTTATTCACTGGCAGGGGTCTTGTTGGACCCATTCACACTGCAGCAGGTTTGCTGTTACCCTCTCAGCAGGCTGCAGCAGGTAGGGGGACATCTCGTTAGTGACATCTGAGACACGCTTTGTCATGCTTTGTTCAAATCCCTGGGCTCCCAGCACCACTCATCCTCTCACGGCCACCTTGGGGAGGGCTTGCCCCCAGAGTGGAGTTTGGGGAACCCCTTGCTCTCCTGGAGCGATGAGGTTGCCCTGCTGGCTGTGGCAACTCTGGGTTGTGACATCCAACCTGGCGTGGTGGAGAGGCACAGCCTACTGCAGGGTGGCATGTGGCATCACCCCACCTTGAGTGGCCACAGGCTGGGGATCTCTGCACTGGTCCCTGCCATGCTTTGCCTTTCCTAGCACACAGATCTACACCCCACGCCTGTGGGGAGAGCAGTCAGTGCAGCAAACGTACAGCTTTCCTGCAACCGCTCCTACTTTATGTTTATCCCATTTATTATGTTATCTCAGCTATGCAAACAGCTTCTTGCATGGGAACAGGGGTTTCCCCATGAGCTCCTACTCCATCTTTCCTCCTTGCTGCACCCCGGGTCAGCCAAGCCACGGTACCCGAACAGCCCTGCCTCTCTGGGAGCGCAGCATCAGCACCTGTCTCCGTTAGGATTTCCCTATCCGGATCGGGGCCGCTAACCCGCGGAGACAGTTTTCCAGGCTTTGCCATTTGTTGACCGGTTTCTCAGCTGGCTGGGCACCGGTCGGAGCCGGGGAACGCCATGGCATTATGCAGGTGGACGGCGGGCGCAGGCGGCACGGGGTGTGAATTAGTTCTGCGCAGAACTACTTAATACATCTTTCCTGGAATTAAATGTGCGCAGAGAGAGCTGCCATAGGGCAAGCTGCAGGGTGGTTTAATTTCTTTTTTAGAAGACATTAGCAGAACTCGATAAAGGGTCAAGTAATTTCATCCAAGTTGCCACTAGTTAGTTAAGAGAAAGCGACAGGGCTGGAACCTGACATCGCTACATTCCCACAAATATATTTTATAAAAGGGGAGTTTTAAAAATTCTTTTTTTTTTTTTTTTCTTTCTTTCCCCTGCAAGAATGATTGCCGGAGGAACGCTTCTCAGCTTTAAAAGATCACCCGGCCGGTAGCTAAATAGGGCGTTTTGATTAATATTTGCTATTTGGCGAGCGGGCTGAGACCCGAAATGAGATGGTTACTTTTGCGAGCGGGGCGCCTTTGGTGCGAGGCTCGCCCAGCTCCCGGGGAGGCTGCCCGGGGAGTAATTTCGGCGAATTGTAAGCGGACAGTGAGTCCGCGGGGAGCGCTGGCAATCATGGCGGAAACAATGTTTGCATCGATCAGCTGTCACGGTGATTTATGGCTTCATTTTGCTGTAATGGAGAATTAGTGGAAAGATTATCAGGGACTCAACACTTTGGCTTGTTACCCATGTCCAGACGAGCAATTTGTCTCCCTGAAGCAGTGAAATACTTGTGACAGCTCCAACACTTGCCCTAATTCAATCAAGAGAAAATGTTGGAATTAATTTGTTACAAGAAAATTTAAATATGTTCAGCAAACAGTAACCGCAGAGCAGCAGGCTGATTTATTGTGCTCGGCAAGATATCGATCCGCTTCGATCTGGCCCATGTTGAGGTTTTAATGTGTAATAATTTCCAATTTAAAGCTCCTTTTCAAGATCACGGGTTTAAAGAGAGGGCAGGCTAGGTCTCAAGACCTGATTAGGAGCCTGTTGCAATGGCTTTGTCAAAAGCCTGTTTGAATGTAAATTCATAGTTATCTTTTGCACTATCTTTAATATTCTTGACATGAATTTTATTGTGTGTCAAACCTCAGGCCAGCTGCCTGCCACAACCATTAATGAAACATCTTAGGAAATAAATCTCAGTCTTTATACAATATTTTTAAAAACCTGAAACATTAGATGTCAGCGAAGAAGGTTTAACAGCATCCTTTTTTTTTCCCCGCACAGTAAACCATCAGAGATATAGCCGTTTTACAGCTTGCCTACACAATTAGATTGAAGTATTGTGCAAATGCTATTATGCCATAAGCTTAAATTCCAAAGTGTGCATGAATATTTTAGGTACATGTACATGTCTGTTATCTTCATTGAAGGTGTGACAGCTTATTCTGCCTATACATATATATATAATTTTTAAGGTTCTCATTATCAAAATGCTCTTTTTGGATGGGTATAGGATAACACCATTCAAGAAGGTGGCCAAGGCATTAGAAATTTAGCCCCTTATTATTCACAGAGCAGCCATGGTGGTCTGCAGAGCTGTGTCACTCCAGGCCAGGCTCTTCTGCCACCCAACTACAGCAAAATGGTGTGCAAAATGAAGTGTGCTCAATTAGTCCTTTAAACCAAATTATTATGATTGATTAGAAGGGAAATCCTGGCCTCCAGTGCTAAAAAGCTTGTATAATAACCTCCCATGTAGCTCCAACTGCAAGTTTTCTATAAAATTTTTAGAGCATCACTGGCTCACATAATTAGAGAGCAATCCTGTTCAACCTAATCAATAAAAAGTCATCACCCAGCCATACTGAAGTATTTTTTTGCTCATTAGTAGAGCTCAGACATTAGTTTACTTTAGTTATTCTTAGTTTTGCTGCCATCCCTTAGACCAAGCATTGAAAAAACAAGTCTCTTCATTAAAACAACATTTTGGAAAAACTTTCTAAGAGCATCTGGGCCGTCAAATGTAGAGTTCAGGCATCCTTGCTCGGTCAGCAGCACTGTGGAAGTGCAGGTAGTGCCACGGTCTGATCGTGTGAGGTCTCCATGTCCTCTGAGAAGAACCCATGCTGAGCACCTGGATTTTTCTGAAATGGCTTTGGAGTCATCTGTTGGGCGACGGGAGAAGTGTTGCCAACACCTTGACCCCACGGGTAATCCCAGAGGGGCTTTGCACCTTCCTAGCAGAGGAGAAAGTACTAATGGGAACAAAAGGCATGGAAGATCAGAGCTCATTAACTCCCCTGGCCATCAAACCACCTGCTAGACCAACAGCAAATATCTCTATCTGTAAGTACATTTAAAATGTTGCTCTGAAGGATGAAAATTATTCTGCAAAACATTAGCTTCTTGCCTGACAGCTGAAGTGATAGGATCTGCCTTCTGAACTCCTGACTTTGAGGGCTTTGAGGTCAGGACTTCTCACAGAAGCAAGATTTGGTTCTCTAGGACTTTTGGGAGACAAAGTGTGAAAAATTCCTGGCCCTACACTCAATTCTGACAGGATGTAAATGACCAGAAGTCAAACCAGGATCACATTTGCTCATTTGGTAACAGATTAAAAATGAGATGAATATGGATGAAACAAAGACACGCTGCTTCCTGGAGAAACACTGCTACAGGGGTGATGACCTCTATGAGAGTCTTTGGTGGCCTGACATCATGGTGTCCCCTGCAAGTATCCCCAGCGAGGGGGTAGGACACCAACCATGGGACAAGCATAGTCACTGCGATGGGACACCACTGAGGCATGCCTTGCCACTGCCTTGGTCTCTTGAAATACCAGCCTTTGCCTCTGCAGGTTTATCTGCTATGTCCTCTGCCACCATATTTCCCAACAAGCCTCTTTAGTGGTTCCTCAGCAGGAGAAGATACCATCTTTCAGGAAGTCAAAGGACCATGTTGATGTCTGTTGGTGTCTATAGACCGAGGACTTAATGTTGCAGTCTTTGCTTGGTAGACATATTCCCATTTCACTCCTCTCTGTGATGAAGTCTAACATCTTTGTCCCTTTCTGAGACATTCTCTATATCCTTTCACATGTGTGCACTCACACGCCTTTGGAAAAGTAAATACAATTTTATTAAATTTTTTGCATGAGTTAGATCATAAAAAAAGGGATTCTGGACAAGTTGTAAAAGCTTTATGAAGTGAGGTGTCCCTGTATTGTCAAGATGCACATTGACTAGGGGCTTTAGTATTGGGTATTAGATTTTTTTTGCAAATGCTGTGATGATATTGTACTCACACTTCTGCAACTACATAATTACAATTTAGTTTCTCATTACAAACTATAAACATAAATATTTCTGTGGTCACTGATGGAATTTAACTTCTGTGGCAAATAATATCTACACATATGTTTCCTATCTTGTTCTTAACCATATAAGATCATGCATGCTACAGCTAGTAAAATATTATTATAAAGCTCCCTTTGCTGCAAATCTTGACCAAAAAATACAATGCTTGCTATCAAACATATGTTCCTGGGAGTCAGCAGAGTTCACTTGGTGTGAATTGCCATGACAATCAGGGTGCGACAACCTGCAACCTTGTCCTTGCAGGGCCACATCTTCAGCTGGTGTCAACAGGGATACAAAGAGTCCCATCAGTGGGCTCCATCAGCTTGTACTAGATGCCTCCACACTTCCTGTTCCTCCCCGATTTGGGTGAGGCCAGGCTAGTGCTGGTTGGCTTTGTGAGCTGGGGCTCTCCTGAGGCTGGTGCTCCCCTGGATCCCCTCACAAGGCAGGGCTGAGCATCCCAGGGCTCTGCAGCTTGGCAGGCACTTTGGTTGGAGGAAGGGCTGACACCATTTTGATGGTAATTGGAGAAGAATCAGGCCTTGGCATTTAAAACTGAATTGGACTGATATTTAAAACTGAGATAAACTGGCATTTGAAATAGTCCCATGCTCTCTTGTTTGATTTTTATTCTTTTGTTTGTTTTTTTCATTTTTCATGGGCCAAGGCTCTAGCACATTGGAAGTTGCTTGCAGGAGGTCTGATGATGGATCATGACCTGCAGGGACCTTGGAGTCGAGGGCTCACTGTTCCTTTGTCAGTACTTGGAAGCAAGGAGAAGAAGCCTCCTGGCAGGTTCCAGGGAGATGCAGTACATCCTCACCCGTTAATGTGTCGAAATAACACCACCAGAACAGCTTGTGATAGCAGTCGGGGAAAAAGTGTTTAAAAGAAGCACAATGTTGGTTAACAGTGCTAAAAGGCAGTATTGTAGATTAATAATACAAAGAGAAATTTAAAAACCTCGTCTAATTTTCAGAGACATGGACTTTGTTTTCTTTTCTCATTCTCTGCTTGAACAGCCAAGAACTGGTTTGGTTCACTTCTGCACCTCGGTGTGCCCAGGGAAATGGGCTTTTCCAGCTCCCACTCATCAGCACGGCCCTCCAGCCATGGGCTGCAAATCCCGCCAAGGGACGTTTATTTGTTTTTTAAGAAGTCCTATCAGAATCTGGAACTGCTTTCTGCAATTGTCTTTATTCCTCAAATAAAAGTTCAGGGCTGTTCATGACTGCAAATGTAAATGTTGGTAGAGGTCTGAAAGAAAGGCATTCCTTTCAAGTAAGATTTGCACAAAGCAAAAAGTCTGAAGAAAAATAATCTTTAAATAAGTTACCAATTGCGAACTTTATAATGGTGCCAGCTATTAACAATAGACCCATTTGGGGTGGTTTTTTTTCCGTTCCCATAACAATTTTTGCTTTCTACAGGGTCATTTTAGGTCTTCAGTTTCAATAATAATTTGCTCCGCGAGCCATTGTAGACAGAGCTGTCTTCAGCCTCTCAGCTCAGAGGGAGAAATCGGATTGTGCCGTGGGATCCTTCCTAAATCTTCACACACGAAGATGTCTTTATTTCACCCAGAATAAGGATGCTGGCAGGCTGGGGTGACTCCACAAGACTCTGGCACCTCTCGGGCACTGTGTCCTGCTGGATGTGGGGTGGCAGCCCAGGAGCCGGTGGGAAGGAGCGTGCTCTTCCTTCGGGGTGAAGCCCTGGCCCAGCTTTTCCAGAGTTCCCATTGTTGCACAGCTGAATCCAATCACTGCTATTTGTTTTTCAAAACAAGGCTCAGCTCCCTGTTGCTGGATGATATTTTCATCCGCTGACATTTAACCGAGCTATTTCAAAATGAGCTGAGAGCGTTTCTAGAATTCCTTTATTTTTATAGTTTTATATAAATCAGCTTTTAATGGTCTGTTAGGAAATATTGTTAGTAAACAGCTTCATTTCAGAGATTTGCACAACGCCTGTGCCTATTGTGGGGGCTGTGCACTCGCTGGACCTGTGAAAAGCAGCTATAAACTGCTCTGCACGTTGCATATTTTGGGAAACAATATTATTTTTCCAAAACCACAGAGCGATCAGATAACGTTCAAGCCCCCACGCGGCATCTCAGACAATATGTCTGTGATTAACTGTTTCCTCCAAGTTCTGAATCGTGGTTTTGCTCTAGCATGAAGGTAGAGCAAAGCTATTGAAAAAAGAAATAGCCTCTTCCTTGGAAAATGAGCAGCCGGGCTGTCCTGCCCGGAGGCAGCTCCCAGCAGGAGGAGATTTCAGGAATTTCCAAGCATCCTGTTGTGATGGAGGGTCATGATGTGGGATGTATTTTATGAAGACTGGGAGGGAAATTAGTTTTGTTTGATTATGGTTATGTCTTCCTTCAAATGTTCTGCCAGGACTTCAAAATGCAGAGGAAGAAAGGGGATAAGAAATTAAGAGCTTCAAAATATAATTTTGGCCTTCTGTGGTGTTGTGTCTCCCTGCCCCTGCCACAAAGGGCTACCAGATGCCACTCATTCATTTTTAGAAGTGTTTCATTAATTTACATTCTCATGAAAATGAGAATTCAAAAGACTGAGGTTGACTCATGTCTGTTGCGGCCATGGGCCGTGCCAGCCTGCCCAGACCCATCGCCACACTCAGCTCTACAATGACCGGCTAATCATAATTAATTACCAGCAAGTCAGCAGAGTGGAGTTTAGTCCTTATGCCTGTAATATCAGTTCACAATTCACTCCCAAGCTAATCCAGACTTGTCTCTGGTGTAGGCTGGCCCTGGAGCACTTCTCGCTTGAAGAAGACAATCTGGCCAGAAGGAAAAGCTTGCTGGTGTCCTGCTAAGCTGCAGTAACAGCTTTCAATAACTTCCTGACTCACTGTACCACAACAGCAGAGCCCAGATGAGATGGTAAAATTTGGATAATCGCTTTCTGATGAATAAGGAAGTTTTGAAACACTCGTGACCTCAGGAGAGGTGAGGTACGGAGCCTTCCTTGCTGTTGCATCTCAGGATTGCAGAGCTTTTAGGTTTGGTTTGGGGTTTTTTTGTGGTTTTTTTTTTTTTTTTTTTTTTTTTTTTTTAAGTTCTGCAGGAGTCTGGCTGTCCTGATACCAAGGACACGTATAGAAGTAAGATGACTGTTTTAACTCCCAGCTGGCAGAGCCAAGCTAATCAATTTACCTTATCAAGCTCCAGCGTCTAATTAGAGGCTCTCCTGACATCATTCCCAAGGTGGGTTCAGCTCATCCTGGAGGCAGTGTAGCCTTTTTATTACTTTCTACAACTTAATCACTCTGTTTTAAAGACATTTTCTCTGAATTGCTCAAAGGTTAGCCCCTCTGTCAATTTAAGTCAATATCCTCTTCTTTTCAAAATTAATTGCTATTAATTAATCACCATCTGAAGCAGTTTATTGGTATTGATTGGCTTCCTTTTGTATGTTTCTATGAGATCTCTTATTGGTCTTCCTCACTGCATTTATTTTTCACCCAAGCTACAAAGCCCATATCAGTGAGCACTGGTTGACAGCCAGCTCCAGATGAACATCCAAATCTCAATAGTAATCTTTCTGTCAAAAGATATCCATGGACCCTGTGTCTCTGACTTTTATGGTATTTTTATTTCCTGATCTTCCTGACTCACTTAAAATTAGAAGAGCACAGCCGTTATTTCAGACCTGGTATTTTGAAAATGGATCCCAGTTTTGGATTCCTGGCATCATTTTTCCTGCACGCATGGAATTGAGGAACCCCATCAACTGTACTAGCACCCACATTTCAGTGTTCTGACCTTTGGGTACATCAGACCAGAGCACAGATTGAAAATATTTAAATAAGTCAAGACCACATGGTAGGGATAACACATTGTTCCCTGCTTCATGTGCAGCAGGAAGAAACAGTAGGAAGGACAAGACATGTCCACAATGTCTCTGCATGATGTTCTGCTTCCCGTTCCTCTCCCACGCTGGTGGGAGGCAGAACTGTGGTGATGGAAAAGCATTAATTTTCTTTCAAGTTTTGCACTGTTATTGGCATTTTCTGTCCGACCTTTTTCCTAGTGTAATCAAATAGCTACGATCAATACATTAAAAGCCAGATTTTCTTATTAGCTTCTCTGTGCAGCCATCAGCAGTGAACATGTAGTGATCAGTGCAGCATCCTCTGCATTCTGACTCAGTCTCCTAAAGTTGGAGTTTTGTGGGTTTTAAAGAAGTCACCCCATGTCAGGCTGAGGCTCATCAGGGCTGAGTGCAGCAGGGAAGGCCACGAGGATGGCAGCATGGGAGGAGGTAACAAACTGAAGGAGGGGTTGGAGAATAATGTGCTTTTCACAGTCCACTTGAGGACACAGAATGAGGAGCCATTTAAATGCATCTTAGTCTTGACACTAGTTTTATTCTAACAGACCAGTCAGCAGTAGGACTGGGATACACCAGACCTCATTTCCTGACCTTGGGACACCCTTTGGATGGTTTAGGCATCACACCTTACACCTGAGAGGAGAAGCAAGCCACGTTTCTCACCCAAGTTAGCAGGACCCACCTCATTTCTTTCCACAAGCATGAACGAGGAGTGGTTGCTAAAGCAGAACTTCCTGCCAGCTTCCTCCGAACCATCGCACTGTTAGACATAAACGATGGTGTTTCTAGCTGACGGACGGGTTTCTCATCACTTGCTGGTCCCTCTGGTTGGTGACACCGCGTGACGGTCACAAGCCCATGGCATCAGCACCGTCACACTGCGTTTGATCCGGGACTCCATGAGACGTGTTGCAGGCTGCCGAGTGCTGTCATTTTTCAGCCTCTGAAAAGATGTAATTTCTCCTCTCGAAAGCTTCGGGAGGTCCCGGGGGATGTTGTCAGCTGCTTTCACCGCCTTGAAAAAAATGTCATTTTTCTTTTTAAAGAGTGCTACAATTATTATCACCAGGCCTCAGGCACTTCACCCCAAATCACACAATGCTATTTCGGGTCTCTCTTTTACTGCAAATGTTCAAAACCAGCTGCTTAAATCCGGTTTTCAAAAGTGAATTGGGCATTTAGCAGCCCAAGAGTCTTTTGACGTCTCTGAGACGTGCTGCAGCGGCTCTCCAGCCAGCCAGGAGCACCAGGAGGCTTTATCCCGAGGCCATGGACCGTGTTGGGAGCATCCTTCTGGAGTTCTTTGGGGGACTTGGGTTTGCTCAAACTTTCCTCCTAACCCCACACTTCAGGATGCCCAGATGTGAGCAAGCAAGACCCAGCTGTGCAGTGCCCGGTCAGGCAGGGTCGTGCTCACTTGCCGGCTCAACTCAACAGAAAAAAAAAGGATTATATTTTGTATGTAAGGCTTTGTGGGATTAAACATTGCTGAATTTGAAAGGCTAATTACTTCTTGGGCAGAGCCTACAGGATTTTTTTTCCTCTGAAGTCTCTGATGACCGTGTTTATGGTTAAGTTTCCCTGAGTACCTCCAAGACTGAAAGCTTTTTTTATGAGACAGATGGAGATGTTCTTTCCAAGAGTGAGTAATATTTAACCTTAAGCACTTTCAAATCCGGCCTCAGGAATATTGAGATGAAAGCCTCGTGGCACTAAGCTTCTTTCAAATGGATATTACAGAAAAGCTGCCTGGACATTTGTCTCCCCGAACCTCTGCTCTGTTTAGCATGCTGCCGGTGTGCCTGTTTTCCTCGAGGAGGTCCGAGAAGAATAAATACTTGTCTTTGGGATTTCATTTTCAGCAGCAGCTCTGCTCTCGCTATTGTGTTTCTTTTGAGCATCAGTTATTGGATTTGAAGTTCCTGATAGTGTCAGTGAGGGTGCAGTGAGGTGCTTTCGTCCTCTCTCCACCAGTGGAGAGGGCAGCTCCTAGAGTGGGGAAAGGCTGCAGGTCCCGGAACAGGTAGGCATCTCCTCAGTGGTAGGAACAGTCACCAACACAGTGGCCACATTGCTCATGTGGGAAGCAGGTTTGTCACACAAACACCCATTGAAGGAAAACTCGTTCCTGTGCCGTTCTCAGTAGCCCCAGCCTCAGCTCAAGTGAAGCAGAATCCATTTTTTCCCCCAATGTTTTAAATTATATTAATTCAAAGCAAAGTTTTCCTAGCACCAAGCTCTGCAACTCCTTGATTAACTCATTGAAACAAACCCTTAAGTATTTTAAACCAAATCTGATTACTTCTATAAATGTTGAAATGGTGATATTAAATCAGTAATCATAGAATCATAGAGTAGTTTGGGTTGGAGATTAACAGTTGGAGAAAAATGAAATGGGAAGTATGAACACATTTTCAAGAGCTTTTATTTCTTTTCTTTCCCTGTTGACTTGATTCTTTACAGAGCAAATCCACATCTCAATAGAGTTATGTACTGGGGCAGAAGGAAAACATGCTGTCCCCTGCTACACAAAACACTGGAATGTCTCAGTTTTTCTTGAGATCTTGCATAGCCTCCAAGTTTTCAAGGGAAACCCTCTGTGGCTTCGTCCTGTAGCGGTGGCGGGTACGTGGCCCTGCAGCCCATATGCAATCTGTATTTGTCTTGATCAGGATATTAAACTACAATCGTGCACAAAGCAGTGAGGTCCCTCTGCACTACTGTTGAACTAAGAAATCATTATCATCAGACAGAAGAGAAGTATGGATGATGGATAATGGGTCTCTCTGCTGCCCGAGCGATCATTACGCTCCTGCCGATGAGGCAGCAACTGTTTTAAGTCCCATTAGCGGATGATGGGCTGTCTGGAAGAGGATGCTTGTACCTGAGCAGGCAGCTTGCTCCGGCTGTGCTGGGTTAACCCCATCATAGTGGGACCATCCTCCTCCCAGTGAGTGCCACTGGCCAAGCCCTGGGATGTGGGAAGGGGTGAAACAGTGTGTACCCATCAGCAAGCAAGGCAGAAAAATGCAGAGATGGAGAAATTGGAGGTGAAAGGTAAATTGCTGCTTCCTGAAGGCACTGTTGGACAAGAAACACATTTAGGGAAGTGTTAACGAAACTCTGACATGAATTTGAGAGTTTAATAAATGAGAGTCATCTGCTGGTGGCTTTTGTGTCTGCTTAGCCCGGTGAGGGTTAAACTGTTCATGTAACCATGGACTGAAACATACATGGACACACAGAGTTCAGTGGAGCCCAGAGAGCAGAGATAGCAGTGTCATCCCAATGGATGTTCCTAACTGTCCACACTCAACATCAAAATGACTTTGGGCTGCCTCATTCACAGGTGGTGGTCAGAAAAATTAGAACAAACTGGACAGCAAAATTGCTTCTGCAGTGGAATGGAATGTGCCTCATTCACAGGTGGTAGTCAGAAAAATTAGAACAAACTGGACAGCAAAATTGCTTCTGCAGTGAAGAGGAGGTGATGTGGGCACCACCGCCACTCCAGACCCAGCTGCTCTTTGCAAAGCTGCCTGCAGGGTGGTACCATCTTTCTTGGCAGGGGCTGGGTCTCCCTGTCTTCACCTCCCCAGTAACACAGCCTGAATGTAAATACCCTCACCTGATTTACTCTGATATTATCTACAACCACAGAGAAGACATGAATATAAGCTGAAGCTCCATGATGCCAAGTCCCTTCCCAAAGTCTCTCCTGAGGTGGCCCAACAAACCACAGCTGCGCTGGGTAGTCATTGGGTAAAATAACCGGAGAAGTAATTGAGGATGGGAGGTACAGCAGGGGACTCTTAGCCAGTGTGAGTACTAACCTGTGTTTCTCCCCGAGTTCCACTAAGTGCACTGCCAATGTGCCACAAATGCTGTTTTGAGATACTGTTTATGGTCCTCCACATAATATATGGCTCTCACGGGGTGCCCGCATGCATGGCTCATACATTGGCTTTTGCTAGCAGGTGGAGGTCGCAGTAAGCCTGGGAGCAGCTGTACAGAAAGAGCTGTAACGGCAGGAGCACGATGTGTCAGACAGGAGGGATGGAACAGCAGGAGGCAATGGAGAACAGCTCTCCGGGATGTTTGAGCAGACCTGTGAGCTCCTTGTGTCCATTATCAATGTTGACTGGAAAATGCTATGGGAAAGGCATGGGCACCTCCTGACTGCAGACTTAGAGAGGGTTTCTTATCGTAGCCAGTTTCATTTTTGATCAATCCCTCTCCATCCACATGCTCTGGATGGTACAGGAGAGTTCACAGCCGTTAATGCCACAGCCCTGTATAAAAGCATTTGTGAATCTGAGTATTCTTAAGTAAACTTTGAGAAATTGAATTTCAAGTCATATCTAAATCAGATACATCTCTGGTCTGTGACCTGGGTCCGTGGTAATGAACAAACAGCAGCCAGTGGTACCTGCTGGGTCTCCCTCAGGGAGCAGATCTTCCCTTGGCACTTTGTTTTAGATTACACAGCCACGATTACACACAGCTCCCTCGGCATGATTCATCCTGACGTGATCCTCTGCTGATGAGAGCAGAGGACAGGAACCTGTATTTAGCTGGAAATATGTTTAAAAATGCATTCTGGACGTTATCTTTGAATTATTAAAGAACATCAATTCACTTTTTAAACTCCCAAAGATGTAAAGCCCTTTATGGACTATCTTTCAAATAATTTTTAAAATCTTCAGATCCCTCTCTTGGTGCTCTCATAACTATTTAGTAAAAGAATAATAAAACCGAAACCGATACAAATGTTATCTGTTGTTGAGAGAAGTAAATATCCTTGGTAAGTCTTAGCAAAGCACTTACAACAGAGTGGTTTGGATGAAGTCCAGACTGTTCAATGGTTAATATATTATTCATATTAATAAAATAATGTTTGGAAAGGCACCAAGAGTCCTAATATGTGTATCAAGACCTGGGTTTTAGTAGTCAGTTGACAATTAGTTACCAGTTAAGGGCTTCCCATGTTTCTCTGAAATTTATTAGGGTGCAAAGAGGCAGGTTTCATGGCACATCGCTGATGTGACTCAGATGTATTCAGCATTCTGAGTGGCCAAAGCAAGCTTCTCCACTGGCCCCTTGAGTGATGCGGCTCAGCTCTCATCCTGGAGATTAGAAACCTGGGGGCTCTGTTAATTGCATGTGGGTGAGAAACTGGTGGAACCGAATCGGGAGGAAAACTGATGCCCAGCAAAGCCCTGACAGCTGACGGTGGGGCCAGGGCAGCTCATCAGACCTCAGCTGGACGCTGGACAGGACATTAAGTTTGGAAACTTTAAAGACTACATTTTCCCTCACTGGAGACCCCTCGCCCTGGCCAAAATCCACCCTGCACTTTGGCAGAGCACCTCTTTGAGGAGCTGAAGCCCTCCTTGCTCGAGCAGCAGAAAACAAATGAGCGATTTGTAACCCTTAATTTAAACAGCTACCAAAGTAATAATATAAATAGTCTAATGCAATTGTAATGGATAATGAATTATGCATACAGCCTCTTTCCTCTTTGAATATGCATGAGGCAGGAACTTGCGAAGTGGCAAAATATTGCTGTGTTATTGCTTACTTAGAGCCCGGTCCTAAAGGAGGGCTCTGGGGACACCGAGTCCAGGGGCCACACTACCCCCTGTCCTCATGGTCATCACAACATTGCTTCAAAAACACTGATAAAGTGGCTTTGAACAAAACCTGCAGCGAACCTTACTCTTCCAACTAGGGGTAACCAGAGCCAGTTCCAGCTTTTCTAGCCTTTGTACTCTCTAGCTAAAAAATCAGGAAAATATCAAACTAGTTCTAGAAGCTGAAGCAAATAAATTAATTTCAGTGACAGGAATAAAGTGGATCTAATTAGAAATCCCTCTGCAGTGCCTCATTAGTGTGGTTGGTAAGTAAATGAAATTTCAGCAGTAGTGAGTTAGACTATTTGTCTTTGGTTATTTTTAGGATTTACAAAATGCCAACAAACGGATTTCCTCGCAGAAAATTTTCTTCATCAGATGTCTAGAGGCCTTTTTCATAGACCATGGCGCAGCCACTTCATTTACATTCCTTGGGCACTTCCTTTACTCTCTGCAGCTCATTCATAAATTGAAACAAATCAAAGCAATTTTTGGAGACAAATGGATTTTAGCTGTCTCCTTGTATGTATGTAACTCCATAGAGTAACGTGCTGCTGTTATATCAGAATACTTTAGAAATTTAGGGATTTTTTTCTCTGTGAATAGCTAACTGTTTTTTCCTTTCTGTGGGTGCCACCATCCTCCAACATGGGAGAAACCCACACATCTCATGGTAATTTTATTACTGGCTTGTCCGGGGAGCAGGAGGACTGATTTGTCAGTCTTATTCAACTTGAGTCAGCTGTTGGTAACCTGCACTCTCTGGCAATCCTGAATTGTCAGTCAGCAGTGATTTTCCTTGACTTTCAGTGCTTATAAAGTCATACATGGTGGTAATTTAATGAGCGGGAGATAAAAATTCTGGTCATACACATCCAGCGACAGTCCTGACATATCATTTAGTTATAAACCCTCCTTTCAGGACAGAGCCCTCTCTGATTGAAATCACAAAGTTATTCCCGTTAATTACGTCCTCAACGTATCAAAAAACCCCAAACTTCGACAATTCGTGCAGTTTAGGGTTTTGAGTATGTTGCCACCTACGCTCCTGTTGTTTTTACCAGGCCTCAAGAATTGGAGGTTGGGATTTTAACCAAACAAATGGCAATTCTGTTCTGGAGCGGCAGCTAAGGGACACGGGCCGTTAGCAGGGAGCAACCTGCAGCCCGGCTGAAGAGCTCTGCTCCTTGTTGAAGGGAAGCAGAGAGATCCCAATAGTTCTGCACAATATTTGCCATTTTCCAGCGTTTGTTTGTGATGCAAAAGGAGGTGGGCTTTTGCATAAAAGTTAAGATTGCTGCAAGGAAAACGTGTGCAGTTTTGCAGCAAGTCCCATCATCTGCAGGTTCCACCTGGGCATGTAGGCACTTTCTGCCTGGACTTTCCACTGACACATGTTCACAGCCTCCCCCGGCCTATGAAATGGTGATAACGGGGAATAAGAGGGCAAAAGCTTACTGAGAGCTTCCATTCCCTCGGGCTGAGATAAAAACCTGCACGAGCTTTTACCCCGTTTGCAACCTGAACTTTGCTATCTGACCTCAGCCCCTGCAATGTTTCCAAAACATTTGGGTTGGGATGTTGATGTTCAGCTTCCACCTCCAGAAGTGCTTCCATTCCAACATTGTTTTTATGGTGGATTTTAAGCCTGATTTTTAACAGGAGCAGTTGCCTTAAAGGGCTAGTACAGACTGGGGAACTATAAAGTTCAATCAGTTCTAACAAGAACATCAATTTGTACTGGGCTGTGTTAGCTGCGTAGGCTACATAGAATTGGACAGATAAATTAGTATAAAGTTCTTAATAGATTTTAAGCCAATGGCTATGATTATCATCTTTATTTAAAAATACTACATGGATTAATTTCAGACACTGCATACTTCCATTTGGTTTCACAGTGTTACTAACTGGGCCACACAAGATGATTCATAAAGTTTAGATACCAGAATAACATCTTAAGGCAAGAATAATTTGATTTTTTTTCCCTAAACGTGTTGCCATAGATTTTCCTAAATGTTTTACAAACAGTTATTAAAAGCACATTGAGAATCTGAATTCCCCGTGGGCAAAATGTTTTTGTACTTAACTTTCATTTAATTCAAAAAAATCACATCTGGTTGGAGTTGCAGCAAAACATGAGAAAATCATGCCCAGCTATCACAACAGCAACAATGGGAACCTGCAGATGGCTCATGGCCACCTTCCTTCATCCCCTTCCTTCTGGGGTTGGGCAGGAGCCACATGGGGGGCTTGGCTGCGGGAGTCCCCTCTTGGGGACCCTGGGGATCTGCTGCCGAGGCAAGGCTTTGGAGGGACTTTGCAGGGTTCCACCAGGAGCATCCCAGAGCCTTTGCACCAAGCAGGGGGGTGGCCTGGCTGGACAACTTGTAGTATTAAGGAGCAGACGGGTGCTGCGGGGGCTGGCACGCCTTTCTTACAGCAGCCATCCGGAGACATGAAGAACCTTCCGGCATTAATTTATTGCACCCGTGTTAGGGTTTTAAAAAATGCATTTATCAGCTTTTGGTATTAAATAGTCCATAACTGAGTAAATATACGGGAATTAAAAAAAAAATAAAAACCCAACACCCTTTTTGAAATCTCCCTTCCCTGAGCAGCACCGTAAATTTCAATGTCATCTTCCTGTACGTCGCTGCCCTTAATCTGACAGTGTCAGAGGGATCTATCTTCATTTTCTCACTCTTTTCATAATCTAATCCTCAGCTCTAACATGCAATTAGTGCCCTCCTCGCCCTCCGCATACCAAGCAGGCTGATTGCTACAGCTTTCACTGTGCAATCCATTTAGCCATGCGGCTCGTAATGAATATGTACATTTTGAGGACCTCGGCGAGGAGGGTCACAGGCAATCAACCTTGAATTCAATTACGCGAGTCAAGGTTAATGACTCGGCGCAGTGGTCAGAGGCATTCAGCCTCCTGCAGATTAAATCAGGCTGTCACAGCTGACAATGCCGCGGCTCGTGCGAGGAGGAGCCGGGGACCGTGCCGAGAGAGGATGGTGTCACTCTGTGGCCGAGCCTGCACTGGGCTCTGGTGGGCAAATCTGATTGCCAGGATCCCCCCGACCCCTAATATGATTAGGCAGCAGCAAGGCATGCTTAGTTGGGAGCGTGGGGTGCCCATGCCCTGATTCTCATGTTGGTGCTTGGGGAGGGTGCTGCTGCCAGAGAAAAGAGCGTCTGACTAAACATTTCCCACCGTCAGTGCAAGTGCTTTTACTTTCAGTGCTACTCTTGGGTGAAGAAGGAAGAAGCACGAAAAAACTCCAGCGGTTTCACATCCTGCAGGTGCCTGCCCAGTGACAGGATGAGAGGTAATGGGCACAAACTGGAACATGGGAAATTCTCTCTCAACATGAGGAAAAACTTCTTTACTTTTATGGTGTCAGACACTGGAACAGGCTGCCCAGAGAGGTTGTGGAGTCTCCTTTTCTGGAGGTATTCAAAACCTGCCTGGATGTGATCCTGTCCAACCTGGTAGGTGACCCTACTTTGCCAGGGGGGTGGGCTAAATGATCTTCAGAGGCCTCTTCCAACCCTCACCATTCTGTGATTCTGTGTGATCCAGCAGCAGTGATGTCCCAGCGTGTCTCAGGTGCCAGCTGAGTGGCTCCCAAGCAATAACACTGCTGCTGTGCCTTCGCTGGGCAGACCCAGGCTGAGCACAACATGAAGGATGCTTCAAGATTCCCCAGCCATTGGTAGGACCGGCCAAACAAAGTCTAAACTTCTCCCAGTCTGGCACCTAGTGGCATGCCACAAGTCCAAGCACCACACTCCACTGCTTCAAGGAGAGTTCATGGTGTTTCAGGATAACTTCACAGCTGACATTTTATGGAATCTCAGAATGGGAAGGAAACTTAAAAATAGCCTAGTTCCAACTCTTCTGCCATGGGCAGAGACACCTCCCCACAAGACCAGGTTGCTCAAAGCCCCATCCAGCCTGGCCTTGAGCACTTCTAGGAATGGAGCATCCACAACTTCTCAGGGCAACCTGTTCCAATGCCTCACCACCCTCGCAGTCAAGAATTTATTCATAATACTTAATCTAAATATCCCCCCTTTCAGTTTAAAACTCTTTCCCCTCATCCTATTGCTACACTCCCTGACCAAGAGTCCCACCCCATCTCTCCTGTAGTGCCTTTAGGGACTGTAAGGGGCTCTAAGGTCTCTCTGGAGCCTTCTTTTCTCCAGGATCTCAACTCTCTTTTGGTTGGATTTTTGTTGTTGTTTGGTTGGGTTTTTTTGGTGACTATTTCTTCGTGCAGCTCCCTCAGGGACTCTATTTTTAGCTATGCTCTAGGTGTAATGACACGGTGCTAGAGGGCTTAGAATAGGCGTGAAGGTGGTGTTTTAGTGTGGACTGCAAACACTTTATTACATGTTTCCATAACCATGAAGGCTAAATCGCAATCCCAACGGCTGCCACCTGGCTCCAGGGGTATCCTAGCCAACAGCAGGGTTTTGGCAGGTGTGCCTTTGGTTCAGGGCAACACAGGTTTTCTGTGATGAGTTCATCCCAAACAGAATGAGTGCCCACAGAAATCCCTTCTAGAAGGTCCATTATCCCAGGAAGGGATAATGCCAGTGATGGGTCCAGAGCAAAACAGTGAGACCAGTGCTGACTGTGACTCTGTGAACTGGGAGGCCTGGCCAGTGCAGGAGGCACTTGAGGCCAGCTGGCTTTTTATACTTGGGACACTCTCTGAGTTTTGGCTCCATGAAAAGCTGGTGCAGCACATAGTGCATTTGTGTCCCAGTCTCCATGGGACCATATAATAACCGAGCTGGTTATAATGCTGCCATTCCCATCAGCATCTCTGGCCTCACTGAAGTGATGCTTGTGATGAAGCTGCTCATCAACACTGATGGTTTATCATGCACTATGTCAAACCTACACTTATTAAACCCTCCGTAGGGTAGAAGATTGATGTTGGAGGTGCCTGTGGGCCTTTCCTTGCTTTCACAAGGAGAGCCCCTCTCTGCAGGCTCACTGCTTGCCCACACTTCAAGCCCTCTGTTGGTTTGCCAAGCTCTGGTTGAAGGTGTAGTGTTGGGGTGCCCTCTTTGGGCCATGCTTTGATGTGATGGCCTTTGGGGATCCTCACAGCAGCAGCCCCACTGGCACCCAACACTGGTGGTATCCTGCCCAACTACTTATGCCACATTTCAGCATTAAATTTCAGAGGGGTGGAGATGTTTGGTATTTGCATCTCATTGTTCCTGCTGGTTCTCTGGGCGTGCTCCTGCCTGGGCATCACCAGCACTTGGGACACCAGAGGCTGCAGAACCACCCCCCTGGAGCAGCCAGCACATGTTGGGGAAGGAGTCCTGGGGTCTCATTCTGCCTATTGAGGGTTTCCCCATGGGGCTGCATGCTGAGTAAGGAGTTATTTAGTAGTGCAGACAAATTAAAAACATAAATAACATTCGACTGTCTGAATCTTTTCAATAAAAACAAATTATGAGGTTTATGTATGTAAAGCAGTATCACTTGGTGTGAAGAATATTTTACACACGATTTATACTGGTATTAAATATGGGGCAATTTTTAGAACCAAATCACTGCTGTAATTTCAGGACCATTACTTTGTATTTAACACAAATTCTTAATGAATGTATTTTTCAAAGTGTATTCTCAATGCATAGTCTACTGGTGGCTTTTAAAATAGAAATAATTTTCTTTTAAAAAGTATTGTTTTGTTTGGTTTGCCTTCTTTTCCTTCCTTTCCACTGGGAGAAAAAGAAGTTCAGGAAGCCAAAAGGGCAGCTTTGGTTGATGTAACTCGGCTTGCCAGGTATGCAGTCTGAGACCTAGCAGAGCATTGTAAATACATACGGATTTATCACTGCTTAGCATGAAATGTGCCCTCTGCTAAGGCAGACATCCATGTCACCCCTGTAGGTGCTTATCAACTCCCTGCACTGCCCAGCACCTAAGCAAGGATGAGCCCCAGGTGCCAGCATTCTAAAACCTCTTCCCTGTGTTCCTGTTTCTCGGTGAACACTGAGCAATATTCTGGGCTTATGGTTGTTCTGGTTTTTTTGTTGGTTTTTTTTTTTTTTTATGACCAGCTGTTCATGACTCTGATGCACAGAACTTAAGGGGCACAGCCATCCCAGGACAGCCTGGGAAATAGGTCCTGGGAAAAAAGGCATCTTTATATTCTTACCCAAGTCCCAATGTGCATGGGCTTTCTCCTCTGCCCACCGCTGCAGTAACAGGGAGCAAGAGCAGCCCCTGGGCCCCCAGGGTATGTGTGTATGGAAATGGGGGCCAGAGCTGAGAGGGGCTCTGTGCTGGTGCAGCTCCATCACCTCCTCTGTGCCCCTATGGCCAGAGGCCACCGCAGACCCATTGCCAGGCACCTCACCCCTATCATGCACCTCAAAGAACTGTTTATAATTGCATTGGTCATTAGTGCAGCAGTTATGAATTGCTCACTACCATTAGTGATAAGAAGAAAGAGGATAAAATACGGATAGATAAACTTAAGCTCCCTTCCTCTTACTTAGAAACTGGAGAAAGTTTCTGCAGATCCATTCAGCTCTTCCATCATCAATTTAACATTCAGCAAAACAGCTCTCCTGGGCAGTAGAAAAGCTCTTTTAAGTGCTTTAGCTCAGCCCTAAAACTTTGAGACAGACTTAGACTTTCAGCCCGTTGAATCTAATACTTGTAAGAGGCACCACAGCCTCTGCCCCAGGCAGAGGGATACTGTCACTATTGCGTGGAGATATCATCTAGAGAGGACATGCCAGGGGCTGGGGCAATGCAGCAGTGCAGGGAGCATGGGAGCAGGGTGATGTACAGGAAAACCCAGAGAAATATTTCTCTGTAATAGAGGTGTCTGCAAAGGTTACGGAGGGAAGGACAGCATGACACAAGCTCACACCCAAAGCCTGAGTTCAACCTGCCCATGGGGCAGCACTGCCAGAAAGGGGTAACTGGGAAAAATCACAGGGGCTGTCCCTAGACAAGTTGGAGTGTGTGAAGGTGGGCTGGAGGAAACTTTCAAAGGAGGGTTAAATAGGAGAAAAAATATGAAACCGCCGGCAGCGCTTCTCATCGAGGTGAAGGAAAACGTGGTGGAGCACAGGGGGAGGTGACACCATGCATTAAGGGAAATGTTTGTTGTTGTCCAGTTTGATTTGTCTGACACAGCGATTTCTTAATATTGCACAGCGACCAATTTCAGGTGTTATGAAAATTTGCATGTGCTTGTTTAGTGGTCTGGGGGAACCGTTAACTCGAATTCATAAATCCTCCGCTCTGACTTTTAGTTGGCTGGAGCCTTCTTTTATTTAAGCCCCTTAAATGCAATTTTTGCAAAACCATAACATCAGATTAGAAACAAACAGCAAATTGAAGCTTGTTTGAGAGGGATAGTGTGACAAGCAGCAAAATGAAAACTTATGAATTGCCTGCATGGCCCCAGCCGTTGCTGCCTTATATATGAGCAGGAGACGCGCGTGCTAAGAGGTTTTGAGTCACGCAAAATTATTGCCCCCCATCACCACGCTGAATCAGAGGAGAATTCATGTCAACTGCCTGGCAATTTAGCTGTCCTGATCCCGGACATTTTCAGAGACTAGGGAGTAGAATATTTTTAGGGTTATCTGATTAGAAGCATTTAGTTAAAGTTGCTCTGATTACTGAACATTACGGCCGTGGAGGATGGTGTTGGTATGAATTAGCTACCTAAACAATAGGTGATCAATCAGGGGAGACTTTTAATTGGTCTAAAGAGCTTACTTAACAGAATATGCGGTCATGCCTTCCAGGTTTTAATTTCAGTTTCCTCCAAGCACCTAAAAAGTCTTGCTGAGGCTGTCAGGAGTCCCTGGGAAAAGCAAACATGCTGCTTTCCCCTCCCCCTATAGTCACAAACTCATGGTTTGCCCTGAAAAGGCTCAGAGAGAGAGTTTGGAAAACAAGTTGGAGTGTAGGTGACAGACGTGTGACTGACACCAGTTTCTTTACATTTCCAAAACATATTCAGATGTAGCAAAAGAGCTGTGGGATTAGATGCTCTGAACCAGTGTCATCCTCATACACAATTACATCAAATGACACTTTTGTATTAATGAAAGGCACCCGCAAACCCAGACTTTCATCACAAAACGGGGCACCTTTCCAGGTGCATTCCCAGCTTTTCAAATGAGCACTGAAAGTTAAATACAGCTTTCAAAATGATTGATCAGGTAAATGTTATGGATCGCTCTGATTTAATTTATGGGATTAGTTTGACTTTCAATTACCAGGCTTCACACTGAATCACTTTATATTTTGAGCTCTGTAACTAGCACTCCTTACACTCGATCTTTCATTTAGAGAAGGATTATCAATAATTAGACACCATGGCCTTATTGATCAGCTAATCAATAACCACATTAATCATCAGCAGTCTGAAAACAATTCAGTCTTTGCATTAAAAGGAATTGGTACAATCAAATTAGCATCCTTTGCTACACACCCATTGCAGGTGATACCTTTATGATAGATGTAATTCCTGAACCTGTCATTGCAGAGAAAGTGTTTTCTCTTTCTTTGAACTTCTTAATTAAGTTTGGGTCATTATTTGCACTGTTTATTTGTCACTAACAATAAATTTTTGCTCACAAAAGGTATCGAATATAGAGCCTGAGTTGCCAAAGACGCCGGTTTATCCACACCTGGACAGTACAGAAGAAATGCAAATCTCCTCGGTGTGACCCCTGAGGTCCAGCTGTTATCTATATCCACATGGCCCCAAAGCTCAGTGGAGGTGAGGTGGTGCTGCCTCCTGAGCCAGCTGCTTTACATAATTATGTCTCTTTGAGGTTTTCCCTCTTAATCACTTAAAATTTTCCCAGGCATTACAAATAATTATACCTTTGTATTATCTAAGTTACACTGGGTTTTCTTAATCCAGAGTGGAACACCTGATTAAGCCTGCATTTGCCATAAAACCCATTTATAGCCATCCCTCTCCATCAATCAGGTGAGACTATTAGGAAAACAACAAACCACCCAATAAATTATCCTAATCTGCTGTAAAACTGATCTTAGTAATTAATTTAGTCAATTGTATTTAACCAGTTGGAAAGTAGCCTGAATAATGTAATCACATTGGATATTTCATGGAATACAACAGGAGAAAGCCATAAAAATCACTCAGAATAACACAAAGCTATCATTTGGTTGGCCAATCTTATGCAAGCGTGTGTCTTGGGTGGGCAGATGGTCTCAGGTAAGGCTGTAAATTGAATAATTGTGGTGGTAGCTGGCAGGGAGACACTGGTATGAGGCTTTGCTGAACCATGTCAACTTCCAGCTCTGCAGGATGGTGGTGTCTCATGGGGGTGACCATACATGGGCCAAGAAGGACCCTGTGTCAATGAAACACCTTGGGACTGGCCTCAGAGTGTTGGGTCACTGGTGTTACTCCTCAGTCCCTGCAGCCGACAGAGAACTGATGCAAACCAGTGATTTTCATGGGGGTCAAGCCTGCTGAATTTAACAAGAGTTTTGCTCATTGAGGGAGTCAAACAGCAATTCAGGATCTGGTCCATAGCAGGGAATATTGCAAGGTCTTTTTTGTGTTTTCATTAATTCCCTTGATGTGCCCCTACTGTTGACATAACTGTCCCCTGAAAATGGCCATCAGTGTATGAATCTGTGTTTCTGGTGGACTAGCCAAAGTTGGAAGAAGACTGACACAGGATCAATTACGTGGACCAGGATGGTGAAAACCAACCTTATGCCTTCTGAAAGACCAGTTTAGAAAAGAGCAGTGCACATTACCAGGGATTTCTAAAAGCACCTCTATGTGACTTGCAATCTTCTCTCCTCTTTCATCAGTGAAGTATATTTAACAGAGTGAGAGAGGAGACTCATACCTGGTCAACTGCATTCAACATGTGGAGTCAGCAATGGAGAAATACAAAATACACAGAAGGGTTTGTAGAAACTTACAAAGGTTTGCATTGAATTCAGTTTGAAGATGGCTCATTTACTTGCAAGAATTTCCCAAGTCAAGATTGTTGAAATGGCTGTGGGCTCTGAAACAGGGAACTGCTAAGGGCAAACTTGAGCTGTCTGATACTATTTATGCATCCAACTTCCAGAGAAATCATTGGATTCTGTAAGTCCTGGTGGGAAGGACCCATTTTTTTTCCTTCCTCTAAACAGAGACATGCCCTTGCGCCCCATACCATGGTCTGATTGTACGCTTAGAAATTTCAGCAGGCTAATGGCAACTTCATCTATAATTTAGACAAAATATGTGTACTGCAATTTATCAAGTTAAATAACACACGTCATGGTTAGGGCCAGGGAGGAAGAGTTTTCCATGACAAATTTTAAACATGTAGTATTGGTGGGATGAACTTTGGAGAGGGGGGAGGAAGTGCAAGGATGTGTGCAGCCATGATGCAGGGGTACACAAGGATGCTTTGCACCATCAAAGTGGGGTCCATCACCAGGAACAACATTCCCGGCACTCTTTTGGCAGACCCACCATACAGGTGGCAGACAGGCATGGAGCACGCACACACAGCTGGTTCTTGCTCCTTGCCAGGCGCATTATAATTTTTTAAAACGATGAAACCATTTCTTAATCACGTCTTCCCATTCTTTGCATTAATGAAGGCCTTGTTCAATGCTCTCCTCTCCAAAAAAAAAGCAATCAAAAAACTGGCAAAACAGAAGCGACGGCATACGTTTCCCTGCCGCTGTCACCCGAGACCTTTGACTGATAGTCACTGAAGCTTTTGTGTTTAACCCGTGTAGCATTAAACCTTGCAGCACGGGCGCTACGTGGGAACAACAGCGGGTGCTGTTTTGTTTGATGTGACAGTATGTGCCACCGTTGTGAGAGGCTCAAACTCTCTGCATGGAATATTTTAACATTGATGCAGCTCGTGCTAGAGAAAGAAGTTTTTAGCTGTGGAGCTGCAGGAGATGTGGCAGGCAGGCTGCTCCTCGCCCGATGTGGGACTAGGGCTGCTGCTGCGGGGGAACAGGGCTCTCCATGCCTGCATGGGGTTGTCCTCCATGGAGACCGGTGAACCCCCTCCCAGTGCAATTATTATTAATTAGGGTTTTTTTATATATATATATATTTATTTATATATCTACATGCAATAATTATTGTTGCAGTAATATAATACACTCAAAAGTGTATATCAATATCTACATCCATATGCATACATCCCAGATTTCTTTGGTGGGGACTATGAACCAAGAAGCCATGGCTGCCCAACCTACCATACCCTGGCAATTTCTTCTGCTCAGTTACCTCCTCGGCGCATCACATCTTCCATGCTGTGAACAAGGGAAAATAAAACAGAAATTGCTCAGACCTTTGTGTTTGGAGATGCTTAGAAAATGGAGTGGAGGCCTCAGCCCAAGGATGCTGGAGCCACTCGTGGTGCTGGTTCCAGCTGCAAACCTTGCTGTGGAAGTGCCTTCCACTGGTTATTTTGGTTTGAGTTGGGTTTTTGTCAAACTGTAAACCTCTTTCCTTAGAAACAGTTTGCAACTTCATTTGAGACTGGACACACAAATGGTTGGAGACTGCTTGCAGTATTTAGGGCCTGGATGCTGCAGCAACTCATAGGTTAGTAGGGTATTTACAGCTCCCTTTCTTACTTTATTTAGTGTCTTTGTCTTTTGTGTTAGGCAGCAATTCAGTCCCTCACACCAACAACAACAGAAAAGAGAGCTGGATGGAGCACATCAGGCAGGGTCCTGGTTCCCAGCCACACTGACATCCAGGTGATGGGATTTCGTTCACTCTGCCATAGTGCCAGCAAGAGATTTCAGCTATAAACCTTAGATTGGCGGGCTGCGACCCAGAGGGCTGAAGGCATGTGCTGAGCTGCATCCTTTGCTTAAACACCATCCTTAGCATCCAAGCCCTCCTGAACTAGGGTCAGCATTTCCAAATTCAGCAGTGCATTCAGTCTCCTTTTTCCCTGCTTAGTTTGTTGTATTTTATGAACATGAAGTGCAGGAAGCAGGTTGCTTCTAGCTCGGGAAGAGGAAGGGTGGGCTGAAAGAGGGCAGGTCTTCACAGCCTGGTTTTGCTGGATCCCTGCCCTGCATGTCGCATTTGTCCCTCCAGTGGCAGCTCAGCTACAATATCCATCCCATCAGCACATGGTCCCACAGCCACACCTCCAGCAGCATCCATCCCTCCATCCCAATCTTCGCAGGTGGGACCCCACAGTGGAGGAGCCCCACTGGGGCCGGGCAATCCCCTCTGTCTGCAAACAGCATCACACAATAAAGCCCAGCTTAAAAGACCCATAAAAACAGCAATTATAAGACACGGAGTGATCTGAGGAAGGGCTGGCACAAAGAGGCCTCCCTCCTTTGATGTTTATTGCCACAGCGGAGCAAATAGGAACAATGCTGGTTTTCATGAACGCTTCGTAGCATTCAGGATTTCACATTTGTTTCCAATTTTAGCAGTTAACATTGTATGCTTTCATTATGCCATTGTCTAAGGAATCGCTCAGGCCGTAGCGGTTGTAATTTATCTTTTGTGCTACGTAATTTAGAGCAGTCCAGGCCAGAAAGGAACATCTGTATTGAGGGGCCGGCATCCACGCGCCCTGCACTTCTGCACCGGGACGTGTTAGAAGGTCACTTTCCTCATAAACTTCGTTATCGCTGTTGGTTTTATTCATTATATTTGACATATTAAGCTTCTGTATCTTGGCATAAAGGACACAATATTGCAGCATATTGGCAAGCTCATTTGCTTTTCACAGCTAGTGTTGTGTCCAAATATCAGTCCCCGGGGAGCAACACGTGTATATAGACTGCAGGAAAATGAGCCTCAGCAGCAGGTGGCCTTTTGCAGCCTAATGAACATGGCAATCTGTTACTAGCACGGCAAGGCTTTTCACCAGACAATTAGGCAACTAAGCATGTAATTATTCAGGCCAACAAGAAGAGGCTCTTCTCTAATTTCATCTTTTCATTGCTGTTTACTCACCCACACTCCCCTCATTAATGAGAGATTTTCCAGTCTATGCTAATTGGTTTCAATAACATTCATTTCAGTTGAAAGGGAACGATTCTGTTAATTGAGAATCGAAAGCATCTTTTCATTTCAAGTGCGTCCTGCTATGGAAATCTGAACACTCTCAACAGGTTCGAGCTAATGAAATTAAGTTACACAGCCACCGGTGGTGTAATAGAAATAAAGTAATTTATTTTCACTGAAGCATGTGCTATAGGTCCTGAACAATTAATCCAGCTTGTTCAGGAGAGCCATCGGAGAAGGCGATTTTGAATAAACAGGGCTGCCTGTTTCAGATCTGCCGCTGTAATTCTCAGGGTGGTTTAACTGCTAAGCTTTCCAGCACGACCTGAAAATGTTTAATGAGAGTGAGATGCATTTATGGAAACACTAATTCTTTAATAGCTGTTTGGAAAAAAAACAAAAACCAGAACCAACCAACCAAACTAAAAGAGCACACAGCTTGCCAGCCTGCTAAGCACGAGGGTGGGTTAAAGCATCGTAAAATAAATAAATGGGTGGTTCCCAGCTCCGAAATCGGAGACCACCCTGTGGCACGTGATGCGGAGAAGGGCTGTAGAGCTGTAACCCTATTTCTTCAGTATTGAGGACCTGGAAAGCAAGAGGGAACTGGAGCCCAAGAAGCAGATACAAGTTTTTTTCATTGACCACAAGTACTAGGAATATTTGTAAGGAAATCTGAGATTCTTAATTATTGACGTAACTTCTAGTGTTCAAGCTTTAAGGAAAACTTTGGCTACCACAAAAATAAACATTAGCACATCTGCAGGCAGCGCTGAGGTGGAGGAGGCAGCTCTGATCATCCTGCCTGGGGAACAGTCCTGTGGGGACCCTGCCAGCTCTGCCCCGCAGTGGCTATTAATTCATTAAAAACAAATTTGCAGTCTGAAAACTGTAGTCTCCAACCAATGCCAGGACAAAGGGATGGCTTTCCATGTGGGAAAAAACAGGAAATTTTGAAAACTTCAGTGCTTCAATGTGGAGGAAGCAAGAGAAGGAGCATGTATGAGCACTTTCTGCATCTAGACATGGGCCTGTATGCACACACATATGGAAAGTCTCTGCAACTACATATGAAATTATTTACTGTTTAAGTATGAGGCAGTATATATTTAAAGTATCTTATGGTCATCCAAAATACTTACATGAATAACTGTATAAAGAAACCCCAAACCATACGTTTTCTTGCTTTCATCAATTTTTAAGGAGACTTCCAGCTTTTCCTGCCTTTCTGGTGTTAAAACACTCATCTGAATATATTTTAACAGGGGTGAAACTACAGTGTGTAACTCTTATTTTTATCCAAATTGGTGATGGAAGGTCCTGTTTTAAATCTATGTGAGTAATCTATCCTTTGCACTGTTCTACCAGCTTCCAGAGTATTTGCTTGGTGGGAGATGCCTTTTTTACCACTAAGAAGAGGAACCCGGGGCTGTTGCAGTTGCTGGTTGTGTTTTGTGTTGGCTTTATTTGTAAGCTTTTATACCAGCATGGGGTATGTAAATGCTAGTGCTTTTCTTTTTTTAAGCCAGCTTCCAAAATGCATAATAGGCAGAGACTTATAAAATAATACACTGCAGACTGTTATGAATATTTCAAAGAATTATTTCTTTATTTTGTGCATAGCTCATTGTGCTGACATTTGATTCATAGCTGCACAAATGTACCTGGGGTTGCTAAGGTTACCCAATTTCATTCACCCATAGATAGTTGAGATCTACATAATCCCATCAGATCATCCACTGCATTTCAAAGTGATATTGATAAATGGTGCCTTGCTCAGATGATATGTCCATTTACATGTGATATATCTCACGATTCCTGTCTTCTAAAATATTGTGGCTGATGAAATTTCATATTATGTGCATATACTGAGAGCAGAGGTACACGTCGTTTTTTCACAGTTTGAAAAGGCCCCAGAAATGGGAGCCAAGGGGAGTTGTCTTGTGCTTGAAGCTCACTTTTTCTACAGAATTTGAGAATATTGTGACTCTAGTTCACAAGACCTTGGCAAAGGATGCTATTCTCTGCAGCAGTACCATCTCCTGGATGTCCCCAGAAAGGATCAACTCTTTGCTTGAGAGCTTGCTAGAAGCATCTTTGCCATGTTTTAATGCAGAATATCCCATTAAAGTGGAATTGTTTTTCTAGCAGAAGTGTTAGAACTCTCTCATTGAGATCCTGTGCACAAGAGCCCCAAAATCTTCAGCATTACTGAGGTGCCAGCACAGCCTGGCCACTTCACGGCAAGTCCTGCTCTTGTCCTTAGCAATGCTGTCTGCTTCCTGTCTAAAAAGCATATATATTATATGCAATATATATTCATCTCTGTGTTATAAACTACAACTAAGCCATAGGTGTCCTCTTATTTGAATTTACAGAAGCACAACAGCAACCGTCAGCATTTGAGTGTTTGGAGACAGGGAAAACGTGAACTCCATCAGCCAGCAAAACCCAAACTGCAGCTGGCCCCTCTCCCTGTGCCCCCTTTTCCTCAGAAACCTAGCCCTAACCACATCACACAAGGCTGGGAAGCAGTGGAGCTGTGGTCTTGGTGGGACTGAGATGGCCCAGGCTGTGTGGCGCCAGGGGAGCTGTGGTCCACCCAGGAGCCCCCAGCCAAATCTAAGGGTGGATGCAGTCGTTATCCCAGGTGCGCATCCCTCACTGCTCTGGTACACCATGGACCAAGCCAGGAGCCAGTGGGGCAGCACCCCTGCTTCCATAGAATGGATGAAAATAAAGAAATTCAGTGAGAGCAGGCGATTTCAAGGAGCAAGGTGAGGACCGAATGCATCAGGTCATTTATTCACAATGAATAATGAGAGCAGATCTAGTTAGCGTCTTATTTCCAAGCTGAGAAATGCTTGTAACAAATCTCCTCAGAGATACATTTGTAAGTGAAATGAAGAAACTGTTATTGAAGCAATATGAAGCTGGAGCCTGTGCAGTCCTGAAAACCTACGCTATATTTCATCCTTTAAAAGCTATCATTTTACTTAGCAAGCTGCTTACTACAATTATACAATGTTTTTCTTGGCCCCCAGCTACATTAAACATCAATTTTATAGCGTTCACTGTATTACCCTGAAAGCCTGGCTCCCGAGGAGGGGGTTATAAAGGGTTATACTGTAAAAAAGTACACGGTTTCCTCATTAACTTTATAGTTTTACTGCCTTGTTTTGGGGCACCTTCTCTTCCTCCCCCTCCGTGACTGGTGGGGCTAAGCCCAGCTACTTTACCTAAAAATATTTGCCTGGGGATGTTTTCCAACAGCATCCTCTTCTCTGGGCTGCAAAGCCCCTTCTAGCCAAGCTCCCAGGGCTGAGCCACCCGGCTTGCACAGCATTTACCCCTCGACGGCTCCTTTGCGATCAAAAAGAAGGCATTTCCGCAGCAGCAACAGCAAAGCTCCCCACCAGAGCTGCCCTGCCGCAATATTTCTGTTTCCCACACCTTCCCAGGCCAGCTGGATATTTTTTACACCCATGCACATTACCAAGATAGTCTGGCCAGCCGATTAAATCACGTTTGAAGGTACGTGAAATCTGTTATCGTTCCTGTACAGCCCGGGCAATCGCACCCCGTCACGCAAACGGGATTTGACTGCTGCTAATTATAGGCAGATAAAAAACGCTCGGCTCTACGGAGGCCTCCCGAAGCAGACAGCCTCTATAGCTGTTGATTATTAAGGCCTATTATATATTGATAGGTTAGGATTTATTACTGAAAGCAGAACCCAATTGCTGAGGATTGGCTGGTAGTGGGGCGCTGGGGAATAGGTGTGGGGGCTGTTAGCCTGGGGTAATCTATCAGCGGGAGGAGGAGCGTGCTCCAGCAATTAGGGAGCCAGCAATCCCACCGATGCGCTATCGGCAGCCTAATAGAGATAATGGGTTTTACTGGACAGGACGGGTACAGCGCTGCTGGGGAAGCAGCGACATTAGATAAATAGCAAAATGGCTCATTAAAACATGATGATGGCTGCTGCGAAGCAATGCAACTGAAGGGCGCGAGGCACCAGAGTGTCTAGCTGGAGCAGATCCTCCTGATACAGGCGGATGTTGCAGGGAAACGTATACGGCTCCGAGTTTAAGGGCATACATTAAGCTGGTGTTTGTGACAGAACTAAGTTATTTCCATCCAAACGTGTTTCTTATTACAGTCCCCCTCCCCACAATACTATATTTACTGCCTCAGCGCCCGCACTGTGAGATGCCCTTTTTTTTTTCCCTTGGTTGTTTGTAACCCAGCTGTAAATATCCATCCTACCCCAGGGATGTGGGGCTGCCAGATCCTCCCCACAACTCGCCTGCCACTGGGAGGGAGACAGTGGTGGCAAAGGGCAGGTCAGAGCTACAGAATCCTTCCCCTGTAAGAGAGCGTTTTCTCATGGGGGGCCAAACCCTCCATCAGCCACCCTTAGCACACAGGGGCGGTGAGCAACCCTCCATACCTACACTTAGCCTTATATATCACAGTCTTGCTAAACAATTTTGATCCAATAAGGATTCAAAATGGGCTTCAAATGCAGTTAATCTGGACTTCATAAAGATGCACAATTCACTCATGTGCAAGGAGGTCTGAACCGTCACCGCTCCTGGAAATGGTAAGTGGATTTTGAGAGAAGCAGCTCTCCAGAATGAGAATGTGTTTTACCTTCACAATTAGTGTTTGACTGTTAAGCAAAGACACTGGGTGCTACAATTAATATCTTAAGATGCCACAGGTGAATTATGAAGGTACTATTTCACACATGGGAATAAATGAATAATTCTACTATAAAGCCATTAAAGATGTGCAGGCAGCAAAGTGTATAGGTTAATAAAGTGTTCAATGATAAATAAATTAAGATACAGGTAATAAATTATCTGGTTTTGTCATCATCCAATTTGTGAACCACAGTGTATCAGAGAAAAAATTCATATTGGATTTATGCTGCTTGAATTAATTGGGGATGGACACTGGAAAAGGCTTCTTTCTGTGAGGAATGAGGCACAGGGGTGAGCATCGCTACCTGGCACACCCTTCTCTCTTCTGAAAGGAGGCACTGAAAGAGTATGGCTTGAAGATTTTCTCCTTCTGAATATTTCAGTTTAGCTGAATATAAATAAATCAGGCACTTCCAGACTCAGCAGGATCCTACCTCCTGCAATATTGCTCTGTCATCCTATTCCTGCCTGGGCTTCCTTAGGCATCAGCCCGGCTGCATCTTTTATTAGCTCTGCGCTCACAACTGGCCATGGTTAGCATCCAGTTACAGTAAAACCCAACAGCAATTGTGAGGTTTTCCATCCACCAGATTGTCTTACCGGCGCAGAAGGGAAGGCAGATGGCACGAGGCTGGGAGTGAGCCTGTCCCAGTGGTGACAGATCTGTCCCGCTTGCCGGGGGGCTTCTCACGGCAACACCTCGGCACCCACCCCAGCACCAAGAGCGGCTCCTCAGGGAGTCCTTGGGTCCATGTGTAGCCAGAGAGCAGAGACCATGTCCCTGGGGAAGGGCTTACACCACCCAGCATGGACAAACTCCTACTCTATCCAAGCAGTTGTGTTTGCTCAGGATTAGCTCTCCTCCTCTGTCACATGCACACGAGGCATATTTGCTGTCATAACTGGGGAATAATCCAGCCCTTTCCAACAGGGCCAGTGATTTTTCTCCTGAGAGAACATTAGGGGAATAACTTGTAAACTCTGACCAAGTAAATGAATTGCACAAACTGACCTGAAGGAGCCAAACCAGTATGTGCTGGGGTAAATGGAAATCAGGCTCCCCAGTGATATCTGTTTAAATGCTTGGTGCACCTCAACCATGGTCACCAGTTGGCCAGCTGGCTACTTCCTACATGAGGAAGAGCTCCTGGATGTATATCTCATCTCAGGGCAGGTTTCATTAAAAACGTGATTTAATAACCGTTAGGTAGTGTGCGGGGGTTCTCCATCCTTGCCCTTTGTATTTAGTATGACTTTTCTGTGATCCTCCTGAAAGAAGACTCTGTGCCAAGTGGACTGGGCCATTCACCTTGGTGTCTGCAGAGCAGTCCTGCTGTGCAGCAGCACTTCTAAATACAGGCACATGAGAGTACTCCCCTGGAGCTGCCCACTTGTCTGGCATGGATAGCTTCTCCATCTGTCCTCCCTGGGTTCAGGCATTCTGGGGATGGTGCTGGCATGGCCGTACTGCCTGGATGTCAAGAAGCTCAGCCCTGTCCCACCCAGCCCTAAAGAGATGATGAGCTGGGATGAGCTGGCACATGCTGGGATGAGCAAGGGTGAGTTTTGACACGCTGGGATGTGTAGGATGAGCTGGAACATCCAGGCACATGCTGCAATGAGCTGGGACATGCTGGGATGAGCTAGGATGTACTGGGATCAGTGGCACATGCTGGGATGCGCTGAGATGAACTAGGATATACTGGGATGAGCAAGGATGCACTGGAGCGAGCTGGGACATGTTGGAATATGTTGGGATGAGCTGGGGTATGCTGGGATGAGCTGGGACATGCTGGCATGAGCTGGGATGTGCACCACCATATTCAGGTCCTTTCTTGAGATGGACACCAAGGGCAGCTATGAAGGGCCCAGGCACTGCTCTCTCCAAGCCACCACCTTTCTCACCATCTCTTGATTGTTATTCGTGTTCCCCACTGGCTGGCGCAGGCAGCAGGACGTGACTGATCCTCGCAGATACCAGACAAAGGGAGGGAAGCAGAAATTTGGCAGAACGCCTTCATTTTGGAAACTCTGACATCACTGTCAAATGCAGTACATGAAACATTGTGAACTTCACAGCAGCAGCAAGCTAAATTATTTCCAAAGACATGCCATAAGGTTTTCCGTTAATTTATCTGAAGATTCATGAGATCAAGCTATTTTACCAAAGCAAGCCAAGTTTTACTGACATTGGCTGCTTAGAAAATGACCAAATCCAATAGTGATAGTCCATACGGATGTATTGATCTTCAGCTTTGATAATGCCTTGGCTCCTGCTGGATGAGGGCATGCAAAATGCAGATTGATTTAAGAACGAGCTGCCAGGAAGAGCTGGGATAGATGCAGGAATGGCAGAGGCATATGGTTCAGTCATCAAGTATTTCTCCTCAACCCTGATGTCCTCAACACCGTAGATGTGGCTGGAGGAGCTCTGCTCCTCAGGGAGGGGCAAGATTGGGAGACCTGGGTGAGATGCATGGCCTGAGCACCCATGGTAGCAATGGGACCACAGGCGTGGGCAGCCTCTGAGGAGGGAAGCAGGTGATTTCACATTTCTTTTGGCTTCTTAGTGGAACTGTAGCATCCCCCGGCCCCTCCTTGGGATCTCCCAACCCCACACCTCTTACTGCTGTGTCACTACTTCAGGTCTGTTACCCCTGGAGCTACATTAAGCCCCTCTCACTAGCCAATCCCTGCTCTCCTTCAGGGACTGATCTTTGCTTTCTCTTCCTGACATGGATATTAAAGACATTCCTGGGGAGATAACGAGGAGTGAAGGCAATACAAGACCCAGGCTTTGTGAACTGAAACAGCATGAGCCATAATCCTAGCCCATACGTGCTTCTGCCACACACTCGATGCACTTAATTCGCATGTGCTAATTTTCAATGCATGCAGCAAACGTGGTGAGTAGGGCTCTCTGAAAGCCTGGGTCTTCATCCTGGCTTATGGTGAGTCTTCCTCGGCTGCTGGGACTGCTCCTCCCAGCTAAGCGGGGCTGAAGGACTATGAACTAGGGCCAGGGTGGGCACCAAAACCCAAGGGAAACAACAAAAAAAGCCATGGCAGTGGTTAAAAACGTCTTGTGTTTCTTTCCTGCATGAGGGAAACTATTTAAACTGGCACAAAATAAATTTAAGGAGCATATTCTTGGAATTACATAGAAAAATACCCTGTACGTTTTGGCAGCAGCTAAACATATCCTTAATAGAATTCATATGGGGCCTGGAGTGATCACAATGTTTGGAGAGGAGCCAGATAGTAAGTAATTTAAACATCACAGGAAATTAAATTTTAGAATTCAATTTTGCATAAAGTTTTCTGTAATGAAAATGTCACACATAAATTATGAAGTCTGATTATATTCTTTTTTGACTTTTTAATAAAATAATAGAGGCACTTGACAGTCAAGAACAAATGCATATTTTATGTGAGGAGCATTACGTTAAACTAACGTCCTCTGGAAATAATGGAACAGATGTTAACACTGCTATATCAGTTATCAGGTGCTCTGTTAAACAGCTTCAAACACAAGTATTTATTAAAAATGCTAACAGGATTGTCTCTCAGGGTTATCTAATTGTAGGCTTAAAATGTAGATGTTTAATGTAATTAATTATATGTGTAGAATTATATAGTTAGGCCATAATTTATTGTATATGTCCACATATAAATTATATGCTGCTGTTAATATATAATTAATTCAGTACAGGCAAGGAGAATGACTTTGGTGAAAACACAAACTTGTTCATAATAGAGTGATAAATCAAAACTAAAGCAAATTTCCCCTTTGTTTCAATGGAGAGACTCAATGCTGTTAATCAGTTCTGGGTACCCTTCAAAATTCATCCACCCCCAGGGACTGCCGAGCCTCCAGACTGGACTGAGAACCCAAGAGGAACACAGAGCCCTGAGCCCTTGCTCTGTGCTGCTGCTGGTCTCTCTTGCATGGTGGACGTTATGGTGGACATCATGGCAGAGTTTGTGGTGGACATTATGGTGGGCCTTATGGTGGGCACTGTGGTTGGCATTGTGTTGGGCATCATGGTGGACATCATGGTGGGCACTGTGGTGGACATTGCAGAGGGCATTGCAGCAGGCTACATGTCCTAAATGTGGAAAAACATCTCTGCAAGAGCAACCAGGAACAGATTGAGATCAGCAAAACTTTATTGATTATCAGCAAACACAATTTTTGGCCAAGGGCATTATTCTGCAGCCTTGCTATAATAATACCAGCTCTTGGCTTTGTGGTTTTTTTTAATATCCTGACAAAGCCCTTGGTGGCTCTTTCTGCCCAGTGTGCATTGGCCAGGTATTTTGGCTGGGGGATGGTGGTGGGAAGGATGAGACCTCTTTCATCCCCAGGGCTTGGGATGCCATTGGGTTCCCTTTGGGGCAACAGAGATTTGAAGCCCCAGTTGAGAATGCTGGGAGGCATCCAGATGCAATGCTGGTGCTGGCTGCATCCCAAAAATTATCTTTGCATGGAGCAGACGGAAGGATAACTTCACTCCTAACACTAAGATGTCAAAAAGCTACATCCTTTTGATAGTGGGCGTTAAAAAAAGCCTGGAACAGCAGCCAGAGCACCAGCCTTGAAGGTGGCTGGAGATGCTGAAGGTCTGTCCTGGAAGAAGTCCCCAGCATTTCCCTCAGGCTTTGTGGTACCCTCAAATACAGCACACACATTTTGGCATCGTCCCCCCACATTTCTGCTCTAATACATTAGAAATGCGCAGGCTGCAGTAAGCAAAATATATCAGGAGTTTTGCAGTTTTTCCACATAGCAGCTGGTCCCCTGCCCCTCACTCGTCCTGCCAACAAAACCAGGGTTGAGGCGAAACCAGTGGCATGTCCCTGGTGTACATCTCCACCACCGTCTCCATGAGGGGACCTGGTTTCCTGTGAGGAGCATCATGGGCTGTGCTGTTTCATGTCCAGGGCCTCCCACAGAAACAAGGCTGCAACGGGCTGTGGCCTCTTAAAAATCTAACAGTTTAAATGGGTTTGAAAAATAAAGTCGGATTTGTTTCCTCGGATTTAAATTGGTAAATTATTTGAATTTCTCCACCCCTAGGTGAATGATTTAGATGGCCTTGACCCCAGTCTGACTGCAGGGATTAATGTGGTATAATGATTGCTGAGGCTATCATTGCAGCAGGCATCATTAATTATCCTTATTGATTGTAGCTTTCAAAGATAAAGCATTATGCTGACTGGAAAATACCCTCTTCCTGCAAGGTCAAGGCTAAAATAGGGCAGCTAAATAATTGCATTAACAAACAAAGAAATAAAAATAACCTCTCGGAGAGCTGTGTAATTAAGATCCAATTACAACATTTGGCCCTGCTGGCGGAGCGTCACTGCCTGGTGCAAGGTGGGAAGTGGGATGCGGGATGCGGAATGTGGGAGCCCATGGGATGGTTCTGGCCACACTCACCTACAGTCCCATGAGGACCTGGACGGATCACTCTGGAAGTACTCATGGTATGTTAAAAGAAAGGGGTCAGATGGAGGAAGTGATAACTGGTCTCAAATCCTATTATGTTACTTTTGGATCATACAGTGGAGTTTAAAGATATCCCAGGAATGTTGCTGTCGGTGTCTCTCACTCCCCCTTTTCCCTCCTGCAGCATTTTTGGCCACACCAAACACCTGGGTATGTGGGGACACAGCTGCAGTTTTCTCCAGCGAGCTGTTCCTCCTGCACCACCAGTCATCCCAACACCAGCATTTCAAAGGAAAAAGATCTCTTTTGAAATATAGAGTGGAAACCCAGCCATCCATGACGCAGAAACAAGTTCTGTCTGTTACATTCATTTTGCTTAACAGAACCAACAACCAAGAAAGACAGTACCATCTACGTGTTCTCAAGAATCCAAATGCTATCTTTAAAAGCAGCTTAGGTGGGAGAAGAGCAAGCCTTAGCCCAAATGCTGGGTGAGACTGACGATTCCCATCTCCTCCAGACCACGTGGGGTTTGCAAATGCATTGATGTTTGCAGAGAGCAAGGAGAGGCAAAGTGCTGCACATGCATGTTAGCTGGCTGCTATTAAAGCGCTTACAGTGGCTTTCATTGGGTGCAGGTGACAGCTGGCCCTGCTGCCACCGCCGACCGTAGGCGGCATGTCACATGTGGCCAGGGAATTGCCACGGCATCTTTTAGGAGAATTTGCCTAAAGGTCTCAGTTTATTTTCTCGGTTCTGTCATGTGGTCCGTCCTCTGATAGGATGTGATGTGAGGTTGTGAAGTGTGCTTCCAACTGAGACATTTTTTTGACATCCATTTAATTAGAATTATTTTAATTAAAACGTTGCCATTATGAACCAGCCGATCTGGCACGCCGAGTCAACAGTCCGCTTGCTCTGCGTCATTAGAAATTTTTAAACCAACACAATAATTTATTTAAACATGAACATCACCTTCCATTTAAGCAATTATACAACTTCATTTTGAGCTGTGAGAGATCAGTCTGTATGACCAGAAAGGATCACCTTCCCTCATGGGGAATCACTCCCATTTATCTCTTACAATGGGTTTTGGGAAAGGCAGATTCCCGAGTATGCAAGCAGCATCCCGCTGCTGGGTGGGAGGTTGGGTGCTGCTGAGGGAGGCTTTCTAGGAGTAGGGACTGTTGGCAGAAATGACCCAGCTCCCCTGGAGGTTTCTCCGCTTCTGGAAAGGCTATGGATGCAAAAGCTGTCCAAACAGCATGGGAAATAACTGCTGGAATTATGCTGCTCATCTCTGCCCCTGCACCAGGGTTCCTGCCCAAGGATCAGGCTGGTTTGCTTGGGGAGACCCTGGCAGCCTGCAGCATCTTCATGAGGACTCTGCTCCAGTCCCTGGCACAATATTAAATTTATTCCAGCCTCCATACATATCATCTTCCCCAGAGCCCTAAAAAAGCACATATGGCATCTGCAGGGGCATGAGGCCATACCAAGGGAGGATCAACGCTCTTTAGTTGTTCCAGTTGCAGGTACAATCTCAAAGAATTAATAGATGAAGCCAAAGGGTTTTATTTTTCAGCCAGTTTTCTGCCAAGGAGATCCAGAAGAGCTGGAAGAGGGACATGATGTGGTGATGCCGGGAGATGTCAGGGCTGGATCCTGCTCCTCTGCTCCCGTGGGATGGCTGGCTTGGGCTAGGAATAGCAGGCACTGTGCTGGATGTGGGCCAGTGCCCATGGCAGGGCGGCATCGGCACAGTGCCTACCCCTGACAGCTTCATTAGCCAGAGATGAATCTTTGCTTAGAGTTAGGGATGTCACATCAGGTAATTAATAATGTCCCTAGATATGCAGATTTTCCTGGGCTTTTTGGGCAGAATAACGTGGCGAGTAGCACTGTACATTCTCGTGGTGGAAAATGTCTTGAAGAACTGTGTGGTTTTTAGAGTTATCACCCATAATAGGTTGCAAAAGCTGGGAGGGGGAGGAGGGAAACTGTAAAAAGGCAACTATGGGAGCAAAAACCAGTTTGCATTATTGTTCGCCCTGTGAAAAAGCAAGGTGCAGGATGTAAAGCACTGGGGGAAAGCCAGTAACAATAGACCCCATAGCAACAACAACTTCTAAGGGGGAGCGGGCGGCGTGTGGCTGCTGCAGATCCCACTGCCCACCCCTTGATCTTGGCGCGCCAGCCCCAGGAGCCAGGCAGCCCCGCGGGGACAAAGGCCCCCCGCTGCCCCGTCACACAATGATCAGCTCCTTCTTCCCCACACAATGTGCCTGGGGTCAGCAAACTGCATCCCTGCACCCCGCTGCATCCCCTTGCACCCCCACAGGCTGCTCCCTGAGGGATGAGGTGGGCAGGAGGAGGAGGGCTGCAGGGTGTCAGGGTGCAAGCGAGCCCGTCAGGGTCCCATCCTGCCTCAGCAGCTGTGCACCACAGCTGGCATCTTGGGGACATCTCCTGCAGCATCCCAGGAAGGCATGCTGGCTTCCCTGCTCGCCTGTCCCTGCACTGCCACCACCTCCTCTGCTGCCCTCACCCTGTGGGGACTATTTTTAGCTTTTGGGGGCCTGCTGCTGCCTTTCCATGGCTTTGTCACCAAATGCAAACCCCTGGGTTAGAACTGCATTTCTCTAGTTGCATTAGTGAAAGCTGGAGTCATTTTGACTCAATTTTTACATGCAAAGGTCACCATTAAAAAGTCATAATTCAGCCCTGCACTGAGGGCTGGGTCCTGCCGGCGCTGTCATTAGAGCAGAATTTAAGGAGTTTCTGCCTGAATCGAGTGGGTATTTTTAGCTAACAGTATCAGGCAGGGCGAGTGGGGGGTGCCTGGGGAGATAACGGCATGGTTTAGATTTCTGCCTTTACGCTCACTGTCACATTAAAAAAAATAAATCATAATTTTGATTTTCCACATCCCTGAGGGAGAGATTGACAAGAGCATCCAGTCCTCGTAATTGGATCATTCCTCTGGGAAAGTTGGCTCCTCCGCTGAAATCCTTACATGCTCTAAGGAAAATTGCTCTCAACGTTATTGAAAATATTTTAGGAGACTGAAGATTCTGGGACCTTTCCAATTGAAGTGCTCCAGCCAGTCATGCCAAAGGAAGACAATAATGGAACCAAATCTGGAGAGCATTGCGCTTAATTGGAGCCCGATCCTGCAAGCCTGGAAGGCACGCGTCCCCCCAGCTCTGGACACTCCTTTGGTAGGGACTTGCAGGAAGGAGCCATTAAGATGTGTTCCAAAACAGATGCCTGAAATAAATTATTTTAAATGTTTGGGGGTTTTATTGATAACGAAAAATTCAAGTATTTTGACACGGGTAAGCGCCCCAGAGCAGGGCTGCAAGCGGATGGGACAAAGCCTCTCCTGAAAAGCCTTTTCACTGCTGCTGTGGGGCCGTTAGCATTTTGGAGGCAACCTTTGGGGATGCATTTGAGCAGTGGTTTGCAGCTCCTGTTTGCATGCTTGGGACGCTGAGGTCCCTTGTAGAGATGCTCTGCCATCCCCAACCTCTCTCGCTATGGAATCAGAGAGATTGCAGCCAGACTCCGATGGCTGGTGGATAGCAGGAGGTAGCATGGGAACAGGGAGGGTAGAGAAGTTGACTTCTCATTGCTACCATACAAATTACTGCACCTTTTTGATTAAAACTTGGCCTCACATTAAATTTGCCAGCGGCATAGATATTAAAGATTGAAACTTTTCATAATGCCAGGCCAAGGCAGAGGAGGGCTTTGAGGAGTTCCTGCTGAATTGGCTTTACACGATGGCACACGTGTGCAAGCCGTCTCATTACTTCCCTGTGGATAGAGAATACACCATTTAGAGCAGATGCTCTTTGTCAGCGCCCGGTGGGGCGACGGGTTCCTTGGAGGGAGGCATTGGAGACTTTCCATTATTTCATGTGAAAACGATGATGCCGTGCAGCCATAGCGTGAGCAGTTGGCTTTGCCCAGCTCACTTTTGGAGGATGGGGTTAAAATGGAAGATTTTTGATGAGATATAGTCTTCCCTTCCTTCCACATAAATTAATTGTACAATTTAATAAATGAACAGGTGGTTCCACTTCAGACCGAGCAGATGTTAGCCTGAATGAGCTGAGTCCCCTCTCACCCTCCCTTCGTCCCCCAGCTATTTCTTCCTTTATATCTTCTCCATTCTCTTCGCCTTTCCCGCTTCTTCTCTGTCTGATTTATGAGCAGTTACAATATAAAATGTTTTGTCTGGCCTATATGAATATTGATGATGGGGTAGTGTTGATTTTAGCTGTATTCATAACTTTTTGTGCTTCCTAGAAGCATCCCTTCTCACAGGGACCTTATTAATGTTTATAAATATGTAAGGGTGAGTGTCAGGAGGATGGAGACAGGCTCTTCTCAGTGACATCCAATGATAGGACAAGGGCTAATGGATGCAAGCTGGAACGTAGGAGATTCCAGTTAAATATGAGGAAAAATTTCTTAACAGTGAGAGTGACTGAACACTGGAAGGGGCTGCCCAGGGAGGTTGTGGAGTCTCCTCTGGAGACGTTCAAAACTCACCTGGACGCTTTCCTGAGTGATCCTCAGGTGTTCCTGCTCCGGCAGGGGGTTTGGACTAGATGATCTTTCCAGTTCCCTTCCAATCCCTGATATTCTGTGATTCTGTGATTCTGTGATACTCTCTTCTCACAGGCACTGGTGGTACTCTTATGTCCCTTTTTATTTTGCAGACCACATTTTCGGAAGGCAGCTCCATTTGTTGAGCCTGTTTCTTGCACGCACATTTGTCTTTCATTATCTTCCAAGGAGAAGATGATAAGTACTTACATAAACCTACGAAGAAATTAAGCACACAGAACAAATGAGCCTGGCTTGTTCACATTCTTTTATTTCCAGTGATAATGCCCAGGAGGAAACACTTGCGTGACCACAGATGGAGGATGGGTCGAAAGCCCCAGGAGGATTTGGGCTACCCTCTTTAGAGGGAAGCTCTCTTGTATTTCCCATGCGGAGAGAAAAAATGATACCACTGTTAATGGCTGGGGCATCGCAGTGCACAGAAGAGAGAGAGGAGGTAGCTGGGGATGGAGGAAAGACTAGAAAATAATAATGGGAAATGTTTTGATAAGAAGCGTTGTGGTTTTATACAAATATTCAAAATCTTCTGGAGTCCATTTATCACTATATTGAACCCAGATGATAGCAAGCTATTTGTATGGGCTGGAATGTGCCTCCAACAGGCTCTGCAGACACCCCAGGTCTACGGGCTGGGGACTTGGAGAGGAGCAGGGTTGGGGGCACCTGCATCCCCAGGTGAGTCACGCACCCCTCATCTCCTGCAGTGCCCAAAACAGCCTTGTCTGAACTTGTCTGGGCAGCTCTGTACGTGGGATCTGCCTGCAGTCACTGATGACCCTTCCTAAGGCTAAGGGAAAGGCTTTAAACACAGGCACAATCTGGAAAACTGTGAATTACACATAAAGAATGCCTTAAGCTTTCCAAAGGCTTGGAGGGCAGGTCAGTGCCCAGCCCACATCGAATGCCAAAGGTGATTTGGGTCTTGTACCTTTGAGACTGTCTAAAACACTCACAGTAATGAGCATTTACACCTCTAACTTGTCCAGAATTCCTTTTTGCCTCCTCTTTCTCCAGTGAGCACCACGATTTTAATTTCCTTTATATCCTTCTGATGTCCAAGAACAAGCAGCAATAAAAAGTGTTAAACCCTAATAACGAATTTCCTACTGGAAGCTCTGTAATGTGACCCTGGTGTTTATTATATTCCCTGAAGGGGATGTGGGGCAGGAGCATCCAGCCAGCCTTGTGTTCCAAGGGTCACAGCGCCATTCACTCCTGGCCTTTGGCTGCTTACCTCTGTGTGGGCAAGGTTTGTAACTTGTAGTTTTATTACAAAAGCCAACAAGAAAGTCTGACATTATCGAATAAGACTTTGATCAGACATCAGCACTGGTTTCTGACATCAGTCTCTGTAATGCATTTTGGAAGAATAAACTCTAAACATCAGAGCACCATGACTGTTTCTTTGCTCCTTCCAGCAGGCTCCATGTCCATAAGATCTCACTTCATCCCTCATAACTACATGGATGACCACCCAGGAACCCATCCAGAGCCATCCCAATGTCCCTGTTGAAACCCTGTTGAAGTGTTGGGGCACCAAGCTGCAAAGGGACTCTGGGGGCGAGGGGGACATCCCACATCCTGCTCCCTTACCGCAGCAGGAGCCTCCCGTGGCACTTCTCCCCAATAGCCTCCATAACAAGCTCCTTTCCTAGGAGAGGCAGTTTTGGCCCAGGCAGTGAATTCACATTTCTTGGGCTGATGTTGGCCCCCAGAGACCTGGGCTTTGCACAAACAGTGCATTGACTAATGCAGAGCAGCTCCTGGAGAGCATCCGATTGCGATCAGCAACTGCAGAAATTAACTTGGGATGTGTAATTCCCACCAAGCAGGAATAATCTTCAAAGTCCTACTGGGGTGCTTCTTGGATGACAACACAGCTTTCCCTGCTGTAAATGGGATGTGAAAGAATTAACTGAAGTTGGAATGTTATTGTTTGTGTCAGACTTTGTTAACCATGTTAAAACTATATATAATACTTCAATTTCCTATGTAAAAACTCTCTAATGGGCAATATTCAGAAATCAAAGTCTTATGTGGCAGTTAATCTTCTGCACGGACAATGCCAAGTTTAAATCCAGTCCAAATGCCACTTCTCAGTCACAGCTTTAAAGGATTATAAATGATTATAATGGTATTTGTCTACTTGCCTGATACATAAGTTCATGTCAATGTTATCTTGAAAATTGACATTCGGTTTCATCTTTGAGGTGAGAGAATAAACTGTTGACTACCAGCTTCAGAGAGGAAAATGGATTAGCTATAATGTAATTAGAGCTCTATTCACAAATGATTATTTTAGGCCAGCGCACAAAACACGGTGATAAGGAACACTTTCAGCAGAGGCGAGGGGAGGAAGGCTTTCGTTGGCATTTGCTCTTTACTCTGCACAGGGCAACGTGCTCCCTGTGTGCGGCTCCTGTTTGAGAAATACATAATGTTTGTGCAGAGTGGGCAAAAGGCAGCCCGTGCTCACTTTAATTTCCATTATTTCAGATGTGGGCGTTAACCATGGCAAAAGGTTTGCAGCCCCTCTCCCTCCTCCACGGGGGTCTCACAGCAGGGACGTCTTCTATTTTGACGCTTCCCTTTTTCCCTGCCCCTGCCCCAGCACACCAGCGGCACCGAGAGGGCCTCCTCCAGCTCTTGGTCTTTAACTTCTTCCAGCACTCCAAAAACGAAGACGACCAGAACCGCTGAGACTTTTCAATGCAGCGTTATTTGTGTGTGTGCCTCTTTAGCTTTTAAAAAATACATGAAAGAACTCGGATTGTCCCCGAGGATGAAGGAACAATGGGAAGCAGTGATAATTTAACAAAAATAAATAAATTAATCTGTATACACTGGTGTTAATACAAATGCTTTGTGAATGGCATGAAAGATTTTGCATTATTTTTAAAAAAGCACAAAAATCTTTTCTTTTGCATTATAAATTCAATTTAATTTTAAGTAACATGATAAATAATAGCAAATGCAACTTTATTATGTATTCATGAGTGCAGTTTAATACAATTGTTATTTCTGGCGTTTGTGGTTTAAAGATATTCCCTTCTGACTCCCTGTTATTTTTTAATGTGCAAATTCAGAAATCATGACCTGTGGTTTCCCTCGCCCGTGGGTGCCAGCACCACGAAGTGGGGGTCGAGGCCCCGGCGCTGGGGTTTGGTGCCGGCAGAGCCAGGGTTGCTGTACCGCATAGTGTGCTTTGAGAGCATCTGCGAGCCATGCTGCCTTTCCCCATCCCCTGGCTCTGCAGTAAAGACCTGCATCTGAAAAAAACTACTGGGGGAATTATGAAGTGGAGATTATTTTCCGAAGACAATGCAAACTCCGAGGCAGGAATATCACTCCGGCGAAAGTCCCGCGCAAAGCCCTCGCCTTGGCAGCTCCATAATAGCAAAGCCAGCCTGGCCAGCACACCAGCCCTGCTCTGACTCACAAGCCAGGCTTCCAAAGAGCCAGCCGGGAAACAGCCAAGACGTCTCATTCTGGGGACTGAATTGTTGTGTTCCCTCCATGGGCTGGCTAAGCCCTCCTTATCCCCAGCCTGCCGCCCCTCTTGGCAAAGGGAGCCCCAAGGATGGGGCTGTGGGGCTCATCCCTCCCTGTCCCCTCGGCACTGCTCTCCCCACCTCTGCTCCACACTGGAGAGAAGTCTCCATCACAGAGCCACCAAAGGAGGCTAAGGCTACATTTGCATATCCACTATTAACCTGCTATCAATAATATTAAAAGGCCCACTCTTTTGGATGATTAACAATAGCCATCACCCTGGCTTTTTAATGGAAGCGAATTTATAAAAATTCTTTAGATCATGATGCGGATTATATATATATCTATAGGTGGCAAACGACAGAAGTGTGATTTGCAGGTGAAAATTCTGTCTGTATACTTTAGGATCTTACACAGGCAAAGCAAGCGAGCATTGGTGCCTGCAGGAGGATGCACGATCCTACAGCTGCAGTGCTGGGGCTGAGATTTCTTGCAAAAAAGACTTTGGCAGAAAAATAACCACAGTTACTTTGAAAAACTTTTTCTCTTCTTGCTGGATACCCCTTAAATTTAGATAATTTCAGATGGACAAATTAAAAAGTACATTTGAGATAAAATACAGAGTCAGACACAGACTTCAACTCCGGATCTAACTCCAAAACCACTTGCAGTTTGACACGGCGCAATGATTTACTGCGCTGCATGATTATATCCTGTAGGTAGCAGCTCTGCAAGTAGGAAATAATTCAGTCAGGGACGTGGAAAAGAAATAACTTTTCTTCCGAGGACAGGACTTCAAGCGGAGCGGCACAAAGCCGAAACCCCATGGTCTCTGAGGGGAAAGTGCTGTGCCACCCCTCCAGCAGCACCTGTGGGGTCTGCCCCATGGAAATGTGGGCTGAGAGATGGGGATGGGGGTCCCCTTTGTATCCCACCAGCTCCTGGGGTGAAACCTCAGTTTAGCAACTTTGGGCTATTAATCAGCAGCAGTGCAGGGTTATTATGATGTGCATTTGAGATCCCGACCCGTAATTGAGCTTTTTTCTATTGTGCTCTGTGAAAATGATATAACCATGCGTCAGATGAACTCTTCTACCCCCTTCCTCTGTGCTTGCAAGGTAATGTTCTCTGAAGGCCCTTCATAAATACCGTGTTACACCTTCCCACATTGAATTATAAAAATACTTGAAATACAATAGTCCTTCACATCCAGGTCTCATTTTCTAATTGAGTTTTGATATGGATACGCACCCAGGAGACCCCAGGCTGATGCACACCAGATGGAGCGACCAAGCTCCTCTCTTACTTCTCCCTGAAGCACAGCCATAGCAGGGGAACATGTTGGATGGCCAGACTCTCTCATCCTCCATTCCCTCCTGCCCAGCAAAGACAGAGCTCACTCGAGTGCGGTGGTTTTTCCCTGTAATGTCACCTTCAGCACTCACTCCTCCCTGGGAAGTCCACCCAGAGCTGTCTGCCTCTCTGTGAGTGGTCTGCCACCAACATTTTCCCAGCTAGTTAGATTATCTTTGCAAAATTAATTCTGAAAAAAAGGTTTAAATGTGAAATTAGAAGTGGTTATGGTGAACGGTGCAAAGTGAGGATTTCCCGGCTCGTGCACTGGCGCGGTGCTGGTGGGCAGTACATCAAGGGAGGGATGACACCCGGGTGATGAATTACTTGTTCCTATAACGTTGCCCAGCTGGAGTGGCTGGAGCAAGCCTTAATTTACTATTTATAAACCTCTCCAGCTGTATTTTCCTAGGCAGAGCAGCTGGCTTGTTGTGGGAGTGTGAAGGAGAGGATGTTAACAGGTTGGCTGGCTAGACTACGGAGAGCATTTTCAGCGGCGCATGGGAAAGGGTTCACATACAGGACAATGCTGAAAATCCTCCACTGGCCAGGGTTGGGCTGCAAACCCCCCAGGGCCAGGCTGGTGAGGAGGATCTGGCTATTTACTCATTAAAAGACAATCTGACTCCAATGACCAATGACCTCCAAGGGAATGGCTGAGAAAGACAGAGCCAAGGGTTGGTGGCAACCAGCCTGCCGGTACCTGCAAAGCAAAGTGGTAAAAAAACCCTCATTTCCCCTTTCAGCCCCAGAGTCCTGCTGAGGCCCCAGCATGGGCAACCCCCTGCTGTCTGCTCTACCACCCATGGGGCCTGGGTCACCCCATCCATTCCCGGCAGCACAGGATGCAGTCCTTAGGGGAGATGTGCTGAGACCCACAGGAACCATGGGCTCCCACACACTTCAGTTGCCCAAATGGGAGAAACCCACAGAGAAACCCACAGAGAAATGGCAGCAAATGGTGCAAATCAGAGCATACACTGGTTACACACTTTCTTCCCAGCAGACGCCGTCTGAGGGTGTCTGTAATTCCTGTGTTTTTTGCTGGGTGACACATCCCCACCACTCTGCATAGGCTTCTCCCGGCACTGCTAATGCAAACATTTAATTTTGATGATTTATAGCACCGCTATAAAAAAAAAAATCTGGATTACACTTTGGAGTCAAGGTCTCAGCTCGAGAGCACATTTTTATAGAGTCAGCATCTCTGTTTTTAAAAGTTATGCTTCAATATTAAATATGACTTTTTTTCAGCAAGTCAATAAAATCCCTTTAGACCAGATAATAAACTAATTTCTTCTGGGGTGGCCATTGTTTCTATGCTGGGTTATATTCTGCAGCCTTTGAGATCGCTAGCCTCTCTGATTAGGATTTTTGCCCTATGACCTCCTCAGACACATGCCGGAGCACGGCTGTTGCCGTGTGGTGTAGGCAGTGAGCCACAAACCAGCTCCACTGAGCTTTCCCTCCATCGTACAGGCACTGTTCTTCAATGCAACATGGCTTTGAGAAGATAGCACCAAGGTGTGTCATAATAAATTAGTTTAATCTAATCATACCAGCTCTCTGGATGGAAGTAGGATGATGCTGGGATGTGGCCCAAAGCTCGCTGTGCTGGGGTGGTGGTGCCAGGATCAGGCTCTGTACTGGGGCACGGGTGGGTGGCTGAAAGGAGGAGATGCCTATAGTGAGGGAGCTGATGGTATCAGTCACTGCAGAAGACAATCCAATGTCACAGCATGGATGATATTGCTATTAAAATGTTGCACAATAAATCATAAGTTCTGCATTTAAAGGAAGAAAAGTGTTTTACATTTCTAGAGCTCTAGGAATTATCCAGTAATCTTATTTATTTTCTAATACAAGTTTCTGTGGAAAAGGGTATCATAAGATAAATAGAAATTAACTGATTATAAGGATTGTAATTCTTTAAGCACATGTTTATCAGACCATTTGCTCATTCTCTTCTAATATCTTGACATAAGAGTGTCAAATTAAACACTAGCCAGATTATGATAATACTCAGCACTTTTGTAGCTTTCCTATCTGATTTGAAAAGCTTTCTTCTCCACAAATGCACTTGAAGTTGGTTCTTTATAGGGTTTGATAGAATTCATTTCAGGGTTAATAAGCCTTCTCTGAACCATTTAACAAAATCTCTGCAGCATCCCATTCTTGAATAGGGAATAGATTCCGAATACCAAAGAGCGGTTTAATTAATTTGTCTAATTAATTGAGGGAAATTGAAGTTATTTCTTTGCTGCAAATTGTTTTGTGTTAACAGCAGCAAATGTCAGCTGAATTACACGGGTGATACAGCCCCGGCTCCCGCCGAACATAAGGTTATCTGGGTGGTGTTTTAGCGGTACATGAAATTTGATGTCTGCGACCATGCGGGGCCAGCCACCCGGGCGAGTCTATAATTACTTTTGCCACTTTGCTTTTCTGGAGTCATTCATTACGAGCCCGTTCTTATCTTGTCATACCTCCGTGTCATTAACAATGTTTGAATGCATTAGTGACCAAAGGCAGGTTTAGCAGGCAGCGATTAGAGCAGCGGGGCTGCCAGCCCGCCTGAGTGATGTTTGAAATATTGGAATTGTTCTGCTCATTTCTATCCAAACAGGAGAGTGAGGCATCCACGGCGAAGCCGATGCTGCTCCCATCACTATTTTATCGCAGCACGATCGCTTTCACAATTAACCTCCTATTAACTGGGCTCCAAAGCCACGGTGTCCATTGAAACAGGACACACGGTGCCAGAGTTGCAAAGGTTTGTTTAAACAAGCAACACACTTGGGAAAGAAGTATCCCACCTCCCCTTAAAAACTGTTTCTGCCCATCCCAGAATACACACACACACATATCTCTAAGTATATAGATGCTCACGGCTTTGCTGTATGGATGTGTAGGATATAGGCAGCCAGCCTCACTGTAATAGAATCATAGGATTACAGAATCACAGAATAGTTACATTTAGAAAGGACCTTAAAGACCATTTAGTTCCAACCTCCTTGCCCTGGTCAGGGACACTTCCCACCAGCCCAGGTTGCTCAAAGTCCCGTCCAGCCTGGCCTTGAACACCTCCAGGGATGGGGCAGCCACAGCTCCTCTGGGCAGCCTGGGAAGCTCCAGCCTGTCAGAGGAAGGTTTAATTGTGCTGAGCTCCCAGAGCAAGTTAGCTGAACCCCTGTCCCAAGGACAACCCCTGGAAGGCTGTGCAGGAGAGTTCTGCTGCTCCCCAACTTCCCATGCCCACCTGTCAGACCAAGGTAGGACAACTCTCAGCTGAACCCAGCACCAACCCCTAGTTTCCAGCACTCTGCTCTCATACAAACCAGATCTCAAATCTTCCTAACACCTGGAATATTGATCTCCCAAAAATGAACTGAACAGTGAAATGTATTTCTATTTATGAACTCTGAATTCAGTTCTTTATTAAAAAGCCCAACCGCACTTTCCTGGAGTCAAACTTTATGGGATAGGTTTAAAAAGCGTCTGTCTGTGTTAAAGATGCAATTAATGACTGGCTAAAAGAATATAACTCCTGCATACAGACATCTAGGTAAGCACTGATATTTTGGCATTTTCTGAAACTCTAAAGATATCTAAGGCATCACATATTTCTAATAAAGGCAACTTTTATATGCACACAGTTCCTGAGCTCAGACAACATCTGTTGTACTTTCCCTTCCTGAAAAATACCAGCAGATTTTACTCTGCTGTAGAAACAAACAATTTTTATGGGAATAAGAGAAAGTTTTACTAGATGCACACTCTTGCATTAATCCTCTAATATTTACTAGAGAAGTTGAGCATTTTCAAAAAGGCTTTGAATGATTATGCCATGTGGTGTTAGTATATATGAAGTTACTGGCACAGCTTTTATACTCTGCTGTATTTCAAAAGCTGGAAAAATATGTCCTTTGATTCTTTTAAATTTATTTGCCCTTAATTTCATCATGTGAACTCTCTTTCTCATCACCTGGAGCTTATTGCATGGCACAGAAATTAAGCTTGATTACTTTTTTTCTTTGTTTCTTTGCCATATGTAAAACTGTTCCATTTTTTTCCCTTTAGAGCACTTCCTGGCACTTGTGTGTGTGGAAGTGCTCCCAGGTGCAGTGTCTTTGCTGTCCCTCCCTGGGGCCTTGAAAGGGGCTACAGATCATCTTCCACCCTCCCCACAGTGCAGGGAAAGAGCCAGCACAGAGAATTGCAGGGATTTCTAGCAAACCTTCGATGCGATACAAAATGATTGTAGCACAGAAAATTCATAAGCTACTGCTAAGGAGAGAGAGAGGAAAAAAATAATATAGGCAACTGCAGACCGTCTTTGTACCCCCCCATGCTGTGCAGGTCTTTGGACATTGTTTGATAGGAAAAGTAATTAAGTAAATGGTTATTAGGTAAAACATTCCCTGGTTTTACCAGGAAGAGATGTGTTCACTCTCACCTAACACATACCTTTCTTGGTGAGATAAGTGGTTTATCTGACAAGGAAAATGGGGTAAGTATAATCAGCCCACACCTCCATTTGATGTGATGCCACCATAGATCTTGGTTCAAACAGAGGATGGAAGCCTCCACCAGGAGGAAGACCTTCACCCTGAGTACCTGTCTGTCCTGAAGCAGTAAGAAGACCTTCACCAGGAGGACAGGAGGACATGGTTGAGCTGGAGGAGATGAGTATCACGTTGTTACTCCTGTGTAAACCAGGCGAGAATGTGCATGAAGGAATAACGCTGTGACTGCAAGGTAACCATAGGCCACCAGTCTGATACAGCCATGAAGGAAAGCAAACAAGATTCTAAGTGGCTTCCTGGAGACATGTCTAGCCCTGCTGCAGGACCTCCATGCAGCTGTGGCAAGGCTTTACCTTCAAGAGATGTTACCTCATCCCAGCAGGCCATGATGGAGGTGAAGAAGGCACGAAGATCTGGGCATGGGCAAGAGCTCAAGGAGACCACACTGGTTCTGCAGCAACCACCAGGAAAATGAGTTATACAGCCTGAAGGACATTGCTGGCCCAAGAATAAAACACCCATGAACTGATAGGTAGCTGACTTTGAAAAGGGGTGTCCGTGTTTCTGTTTTCTTGATGAGAAGAATGACGTTCTGCGGCAGCCACACAAACATGTGTGTGCATGGGGGACCGTGGGAGGAGGAGAGGAAAGCAGCCTTGGGGAGGCTGGATTGGTCTTGTCAAATTTATGGAAGGGATTATATCCTGCGGTTGCCTATGTACATAGCATTTGCTTCCCCTGAACTCAAACTGAAATCCCTTAAGTAGAAATTGTATGCCCCTTTCTGGCTCCCACTGCAAATTAAATCAAATACTTGGACAATTAGTACAATCGTCATGTCAAGGGAACAGCCTCAAGATACAGTAAACACACTGTACAGCGAGTGAATGTTTGATACATCTAAAAAATCTTTACAGTCAAGATATTTTACACTAAGCCACATTGATTTCCCATCAATTTTTTTATATCAGTGTATGTAATCCTGGTTCAGCAAAAAATACAATAAATTCTAGAAGCGATATATCCAAATGGCATATAGCAGACATTTTGCAGTAACTCAGTTCATAGCCTAATCATAAATAAATCAAAATGAAAACAAAAGCCAGCACATAAATCCCATGTATAACGTACACCCTTCCTGAGATGTAAAATACAGGGGGAAAATACAGCTGGACGGAGCAAGGCATTCCTGCTGGGGACGGCGCACATCTGGTAGCCTGGACCGTGGCTCTCCTTGCTTATCTGAGAATTTGCTTTTCTCCTTTCATTAAATTTTGCAAACATATTACAGCATTTCATCTGTCAGTCCTAATACTGAAAGACCATATTAGCCTACATATTACCTGGTTCCTGTCTCCTGAAAACTTTGATAAGACCAGGCAGAAATAGCTCCAAAAAGCCGCATAATCATTTTGTGCTCTAAGCCTGGCTTTATGGAAATGGGCAGCAGGAGCCATGAAGGAGGAATGGGAGGGCTAGAAATTAAAAATACATAGTGAAGCACCAAGAAAGAGAGGGGGGGTAATGAAGGGGTTGGGAAGCAAAGGAAACACAAGCAGATGCCTGAACCAGGCTGAATGAAGAGCAGCGGCTGCTTGGTGGTGTTCATTTTGCTTAGAAGGGGATAATTTATTAATTGGGGCTGATATGCAGGAGGGAAGTTGCTGTGAGTGAGCCCCTGCCCTGTGGTGTCACATCCCTGTCCCCATGCCAGGGGTGCTGGCTGGCAGCATACCTCCTAGGTTTCTGAGCCAAAGCGATCCCCATATTTTAAAGCAAGGTTCCTTTTGGAGAGCTGCAGAAGTACGGGATAAGAATAAAGTTGTCTGCAAAAAAGGCTAAGGTATTTCCAGGACAAAACTTTTCTGACATTAATCTCGCTTAAATGAATGGCACCTGCCTATCCAAGGGCAGAGCTGGGTCCATATATGTCACCATCAGTGAAGGTCAGGTTTAGGGGACAGAAATAATAGCTACTTTTTTTGTGAGGAGATTTAGTGGCTATTATATAGCACTCTCTGTATTCTGCAAATATATCACATTTCAGTATATATATCTGTATCTATATGTCAATAAGATTAAAAGAAACACTGGGTTTCATTAGCAGTTGTTGTAGCTGATCAATACATTGTGTTTTATCAAAGCTCCACGGAAGGGTTGTTTTGCAATACGAATAGTACCCTCCTCTCTTCCCCACGGACGTGCTTGTGTCTCATTTACTCGGGGCTCCTTGTCCCCTCTCTGCCTGACCTGACACCCCTGCTCTTGTCCAGAATTTCCATCTGTCAGTATTTTCAATACAATGGTATTTTAATTCTGAAATCCGTATTTAGCTACTTGATTAATGCCATGGTGGTACATTTTAATTGAGTGAGTTTAAAGCCTCCATATCCAGTATTTCATGTAATTTCTGGTAATGTTTAAGAAGTTGTAGAAGCATCCTTGAGGCAGATATTGGAGCTTCTGCAGTTTTCTGCAGCTATGCATGGAAGTTGCTTTTTACAATTGATTTTTTAGTTAATTTAAAATAGCAAGACAAACAGCCTATGCACTAAAATCAGAAGAAGTGTGCGTGTTTTAAAACGGGGTTAAAATAATTTTACCTAGAGATATTTCTTCAGTCTGCCTGTAGGAAAAACAAAATATAAAATCAATCCTCACTTAATTGGAGGCCACAAACCAACTTCCACATTCACAGCTTCCTATGAAGAGCACAAGAGGGTGTATTTACAAACAGGATTTAGAGCAGGAAACCCGCTAAGCCTGTTGCATATCAAGCAATTTTAATTTTTGTTACTTGAAAAAACCCGATGGCTGCGGTACTCCCATGAATTCAGGGAGGCTGCCAAAGCTGGTTGCTCTTTCAGGGGCTCTGAATATGAACAGCAATGCTTATAAACCCCCCTGGGCCTGCCTAAAAGCCCTGTGGAAGTGCAAAAGATTATTAGTACGGGATCAATGCTCGTATATCTCCTCTGTGCCGTGTTTATTGCACAGCTGCTGCTGCGGCACTCGTGGGAACCGGATCAATGGGTCAATCCTGCCTCCTGGCTCCATCGTGGCCTCTCACTGAGCATCTCTCCCCAGACTTTGCCCACACCTCAGGGGTGTTCTGAGACTGAGTCTGAACCCTGAGCCATATGCCAGGAGCCAGGACCCTGGGCTGGTCTTGGGGCCACCAACCCCTTTTGAGGCACTGCAGCCCCTTCGGCTCCATGGCAAGGAGAGGAGCGGGATGGGGGAGTTGCTTTTTCCCCTGCTCTGTAAACATCAACTATTTTCTTTCCCTGTTTTCTGAACGTGGGAAGTTTGTCACCCAGTGTTTTAGCAATGCCTGCGAGGAAGGAGGTTTAATCCTGTTTGCATCCTCCAGATGTTAGTGCAGCAGGGAAGGAGCAGCGGGGCTGCTGGGCACTGGGTGCAGAGAGCTGATGCTGGGTTTAGCTCCTTGGCAAAACAAACCCAAACGGAGATTACAGGTTTATTGCGTGAAAACCTAAGTCCAAGAGGCAAAACTTTCCACCTCATTATATCCACACTTCCAGACATTATGTTTCAGTTTGTGGAGCAAGAAGTGGGACAAGGTTTCTCCTTTTCTCTGGAGGAGAGCAGGGCCGGCAGCGCCTCAGCCCGGCTTTTCTCTGGTAATGAGGAGCAGTGGCACCGCACCGTGTCCATCAAACTGCTTTTTGAAATGAGACTCACAATATAAGTGCAAAAAAACCAACAGCCAAGGAAAAAAAAATAAAAAAGAAAAAGAATCAAAATCATATTAGTGCTGGAAATTCAACTTTCTGCTTTTCTTCCTATACCAGAATTTAATAAACCCCTGCCCGGTCCCAGCACCGCTGAAAGCCACGCAAACCCCAAGCAAGCAACCTCGTGGGCAACCCCACCGCGCAGACGCCACATCAAGTCTTTATTAAACCCAGTCCTAGGGAAAAAAAAAAAGAAGAAAAAAAAAGTGTATTTCTGCAAAATGGAGTAGCCAAACAGGAGACGCAGAAGCTACAAACAATCCTCTCCACCCCTGAGATGGCTGGCGGCTTTTTTAGCGAGTCACATACGCTGATGTGCAACTTAGATGGAAAGAGAGAAGAGTCTTTTGGGCTGGAGGTGGCAGCAGCAGCTGGAGGTTAGGCAAGGCATCTCTGGCCAGACATGGTGATGGTTTCAGGGTAGAAGAGGGAAAAGTGACCAAAAACCAGAGACCTCTTCCTGCGAGTGGATGTCAGCAATGCCAAAATTCAGCTCTGAAGACAAGCAAACCCCCTTCTTCTTCCTATTTTGGGAAATGCATTGGTTTTTCACTTTGTGTTTCAAACTAGTACAGGTGTTATCACCACCAGCAGCCCTGTCTTGATGTGCTGGGTTGACAGAGAGGGGCAACCGCTGCTGACCTCCCCAGACCCAGAAGTAGACCTCTGGGAAGAGGAGCCTGGCAGAAGGGTTCCTTTGCAGTATGCCCCTACGCAGCACCTCACCCAACAGGAGGCTGAGAGCAGCATCAGTACTGTCTGTTTAATTGGCCTTCTCTGAGTTCACGACATCAGAGTGTGAAGGAGCAGAAGGATGCTGAAGCCCAGGAGCTGGTTGCACCCACAGCTTGATCTCCCCATATGCAAAATGTACAGCCAAACTCTTAATGTAGAAGCTGTTCTAACAAATGGGGTACCCCAGAGGTGTTGTGAGGTGGCTTCAGGATTGGCACTGCCTTGAATCCCCAACCATTGGGGTGCCCTGGGTTGGAGCAAGGTGGGGTTTGGGTTTGAGTTTGAGATGGGTTTGGACTTGGATTTGAGTTGCATTGGGCTTCAGGTGGATTTTTTGGGGGGTCTGGGTTGGGTTCAAGTTGAGTTCAGGTTCAAGTTTGAGTTTGGGTTGGGACAAGGTTCAGGTTTCTGTTCATGTCTGGGTTTGGTTTGGGGTTGATTTTGGGTTTGGGTTCAAGCTCATGTTCAGGGATCGGGGTTTTCTTGAGTTCATGTTCAGGTCCAAGTTTGAGTCTGGGTTGAGGATACGAGTCCAGGCACCTCCCCAGGCCCCCAGAGCTGCCCCCAGCTAAGGAGGATGTGAAATGCAGAGGGATGGCGAGAAGCAGGCTGCACTAGCCGAGGGGCTGAGAATCCAAAATCTTATTAGGATGAAAGGTGTTTGCTATCAGAGCAGAACGTTCCCAGGGCACTTCTGAAGCCGTGCCTGTAGGAAGATGAGTTTTCTAAATGACTTTTCTAACTTCTTTTTTGGCTCACATTGGTAATTGGTTCATTTCCAGGTACTAGCAAGAATGTAAATATGGAATGAATCAACTTTTTCCACATTTTCTTTAGCAGCCCTTTTATGAAGAACAGATTTTCCACAGAGGAAATTAAAAAGTACATAAAACTGAGAAACCATGGTGTTGTTGAGAACAGCATCAGCTTTCAATGTCACTTTATAACTGGCAGCACATACTGTATTCGAATGGCATTAATATAAAGTACAAAGTTTGTTTCAATTAGCTTCGTTTTTCTTTCAGAAAAGGAATTATCATAAATCCCTGAAATAACATTTGTCCAAAAGAGATGTGTATCGTTACTTTAGAAATCTTTTATGTCTGTTTTTAAATTACACTTCCTTGTAAAAACTACTATACATTGATTCAATAAATATACTTGATTTGTGTATATTGCTTAAATTAAAAAAAGACGCTACATAGCTCCGATTTCCTGTACAAGACTGTCAAATAGTTTTTTCTGCAGTAAATTTGTCGAGTCTCTTGCCATGTTGTTCTGTGTATGGGCATGTTAGCAAAGAAGGGATTGCCTTAGCATTTGGTTCCTATTTCTTTCTAGGCAGAATTCTTTTGAACAGCTTCTACAATGATCATAGAATCATAGAATCATTTAGGTTGGAAGAGACCCTTGGGATCATCAAGTCCAACCATCAGCCCTACTCTACAAGTTCTCCCCTAATGATCTTCCGTCTCGGTGCATCTGTAACCATCTGAGGCCTGGCTGGTTGGTGGAGGACGATGGATGTGGATGGCTCGGGGGGGGGGACGACACAGAACTGGCCACAGGGATGGACAGTTTGCCATCCCAGCTCCACGCTTGGACCCCAGAGGCTCCTTCTGCTTCAGCCTGGGGGAAATAGCACTGGAAGAGACCTGCACCTACACTGGAGGAACATATATATGTCTGCATATATATATGTATAGAAACATAGGTATGTATATATATATATGCAGAGAGAAAGAGGGAAGAGGTGGTTTATATATGTATACACACACACATACATATGCATGTACAAATACATATTTATACATCTAATTCTAGTCTTTTTTTCTCTTTCTGTCTTCGCAGTGATACACAGAGGGGAGGCTTTGGGGAGCTGGAGAGGTGGAGGTCTCCCCTGCCCTCTGCAGCTCCTCCACCATCCCAAAAGAGCATCAGCCTTCTCTGTTTTTCTGGAGAGCTTTCCTGGCTCAGTCTGCTTGCTGCTGAAGAAACATTTATGCACACATAGGTCCCCAAGCCACATGCCAGTGGGTGCCCAAACACTTTAGCACTCCTCCTTCATGCTGCTGCTCTTATGCTTTCCTAAACGTGGTGATTTAATGAATTTCAGGAGTTATTCACCACAGTGCACCATATTCCCTAATGCTCCAGGTGCCCCACATGTCTCTTAGCAAATCCTAGGGAGGAAGAGAAGCTCCATACAAGCTTAGGGCTGGTAGATATTCCTCCCTGTGCCAGTGGAAGCGGGGACAATGGTGACAGATGGTCAGTGCTGGGCTCAGAGTGGTGGCAGTGATGCACAGCTACTGCTCAGTGCTGCTGGAAGGCAGGGAGCTGATCTGGGGAAAGCTCTCAACCAAATGTGTCCAAACACTGCATGCTCCAGATACCTTCAAAGATTTGGAGGAACTTGGACCCAAACCTCATTAAAACCCTTGTAACTTACAAAATGTTATAAACTTACCTCATAAACTTTATGAGCCACACCACCCCAAGGAGGTGTTCACTTCCAGGGCAGAAGGGGCCTTGAAGATCATCTAGTTCTAACCCCCCCACTGTGGGCAGGTACACCTCCCACTAGACGAGGTTGCTCAAAGCCCCGTCCAACCACCTCCAGGGGGAACACCTCCGGGGACAGAGCATCCACAGTGTCTCTGGACAATCTGGGCCAGTGGGTCACCACTCTCATAGTGAAATATTTCTTTTTTATATATCTATTCTAAATCTATCCCCTTTCAGTTTGAAGGCACTAACTCTAATCCTCTCAGAGAACTTTGGAGCTATAACCCCACATTTGCAGGATCCTGCAGTTGCTCTGGGTAGAGGACCTGGTCTGTCCTTCCAGAGGGAGCAGCACCCGGAGCTGCTCCCTCTCCAGCACCCACCTAGGCGGTGATCACAAAATGATCCCAAGCCCCAGCTCCAGAAATGCCCCAGGGAAGTGCTGGAGCCTGAGGGACAGGGTACAAGCTGTGGGCTCAGGACTCAGCATTGCCTCTTCCTGGTTTTATCGAGTCACCTACAAACACCGCCAAGCAAACGTGATATGAAAGTCCAGGTGCTCTTGTGCACCCATAAAAGCAGCACCTTCACAAAAGATGCTCCACCAGTTTTAATTACCATGAGAGCTGAGTGTCGTGCATGACAACCACTGCACACCTACAAAAGCATCCTGTCTCGTGACTGTTTTTACTGAAATCCAGGCCAATCCCAGCAGCTTATTTACATTGGTATCTAAAAATATTTGTCCTCTCCTTGCCAGCATGACACATGGCTTGGCTCTCCGTGTCTCAACAACAAAGGTTTTCTGAACCAGACAAGCTGCATCATAGTTAATATGTACAGCTCATCATTGCATCATGCAATGCAAATTGCAGGACATGCTGCTTTATCGGCTAAGCCGTATTTTAATGTTACTGTCACATTAAATATTTGTTGCTTCGAGTCAGTAAATGACAGAGTCATAAAGTGCGGTGATAGCCAGCATCTTAAGTGTTTTTGATGCCTAATGTGGATTCTGATATTGAAAATAAACCACACGCATTTAGCACTAATTATATGCAAGCTACGATAACAGATTTATTTTACAAGTGCTGAACTGTGATCCACAGCTGTAATAACAAGCTGGGGAAAAAAAATTGCCGAGATGAGTAAGTATGGAGTTGTGAAGGTGAATTGAACTTTTGCTTGTCACCAGTTTGAGTTGTTTGGGTAGTTCGGGGGGCAGTTCCTGCCATTATGTGCCTCGTAAATTGATTTAGGGGCAAGAGGGAAGGTCAAAACGTGATGGGGTATCAGCTATGCCCCACCACTATGCTGAGATGATTAAGCCAATGAATTGACAAAGTTGTTCAAATGACTGGTATTGCAGTGTCACATATGGGTTAATATGGGATCAGCAAAATTCTCACAACTGATGTTCAAAAATGTCCTTTTCTAAGAGTCTCCATTGTCCTCAGGTTGGACATGTGTCGTCAGGCTCAACACCTGCAGCAGGGTCCATGTGCTGGGAGAGCAGGATACCTCTCCTGCGTTCTACAACAGCTTTCGAGCAGTTTGCTGCACCTCACACATCTAAGACTGGACACATATTTATTTTAATATATTGCCTAAGAGAGAGCATGTTTCCTTTGAAATACACCACTGCAGGCATTTTACCTATTTATTGGAACTGACTTGTTGAAGCTTTAAGCCACAGAGGTGGAAATAGTATTCCCTTAAGAGTATAAACAAAAATGGCTTTCCTTTGGACTCCATGTATGGGAAGAAGTTGCAGCATGTTTGAACAGTTAAATTCATTTTGGAGATACATCACAGACAGCTTTAATAGACAACATACACTCTGAAAGTGGTGCCCATCTTATCTAAAATATTGCCTCCACTTTCATGGTCTTGTTCTACATGAAACAAATACAGGTACTATTTTTTGGTGTGCATAAGATAAACATAAAATATATTCAGTGTGGGAAGGAGATTCAACTGTGCAGTTGCTGTGCTGGTGACAGCACTGGCAGCTCCCAGCTCCTCGCTGCAGCTTTGGTGAAGATGCAAGCTGGGCCGACAGAGAGCGTGGTTTTAATTAAAATATCACAAAGGTCTATACATGCAGCTGACAACAGATATAATTTATCTTGTCAGCTTTCCCCACATCAGAAGTATATGCTTTGAAGTAATAGTAATAATAATAATAAAAGTCATCCCTGACTACAATGTGAAGCAAGTTCTTGCTGCTCCCCTGCCTGGGCCTGCCTGCTGGGTCGCTGTCAGTCGGTGCCATGACTGTGATCACTTCACTCATCCATCTTTCCCAGGGAAGAGAAGGCAGGAAAGGTCATCACTGGGAAAGCCAGAGGAGCAATGCCCAAACTCGGCAATTTCAGGGACCAGTGAGGCTGGTGCTCACTAGCCACACCAACACAGTGGTGATCCAGGCTGGTCCCACTGCCATGCATGAACCCACAGCATATGGGGATGGAGCTCCCAGTGAGGCTGGGAACCACCAGCCTTGTGCCTTGCCAGGCTGGAGCCCTCTCCCACAACTTATGCTACGGCAGGCAGTGCAGTAAGAGATACAGTTTTGCACTGATGAAGCAGCCTTGCCGTTGCCAGCAGAAGGTGGGTACAGGGAGCAGGGAGGGTTTCAATCAGCAACGGTGGCCAGATCAGCCGACCCAATGACAACGCAGCAGAGCAGTGGTGACCATGTTGAACCTGCTCCAGAGCTGGCGCAGGTTCCCTCTGCTGACAAGCCAGAGCATTTGTTTGTGTGTCTGTCCACCATATGGCAAGTGTACATGTACCTACGCATCTGTAAGGGGAGTCCAACGATGGTGTAGCCAAAGCGGGGTTGGGAGGGGGTGGGGTGGGTAGAGGGAGAAGGCAGAATTGGCCCTCCCAGAGAACCAGAGAGGAAAGACACGTAAATCTTAGTGCTGGCATTACTTGGTAGTGTTTATTTCTGTGATATGCTAACCCTGCTGCCAGTCTGGGTGGTGGAGCAGCTCCAGCCTCTGCCAAGGCAGGATGAAGCAGCCCTCGGCGTTGCCCACCGTGCATCATCCAGCCACCGCTGCCAGGGACCAATGTCAATATTTCTGCTCCAGGAAAAATCGGCCTTCCCAGCCATTTTGTGACTTCTTTTAGGTTCCCTCCACATGTGCTCACCATCCCAGATCGTCCTGCCCCACACTGAGGTGCTGTGCTGCTCACAGCTAATGTACACCTGCTGGGAATTACACAGGACAAAGACAATCGTAGCATGAAGCAGAATTGATCCCATTTCCCTTCATTACCCAAATGATATTTCCTATTCCACTTTTGCATACCATTCAAAGTATGCCTTATGTGTAAAGTATCACACACGGCGTGGCAAACAAACGACAAAGGGGCCACCCCACTCCCTCTCCCCCTAACCTGACAGCACTGTGCATGGTGCGTTCCTGGCAATGTGTCCATAATTATCTCAAAGCACCCATAATTCTGGTCTGTGACTCGGTCTGGGTTTGTGAGGAGGAGCATGGGAGTTAACAGCATACTGCACACACACTTCTTACCTGGGGACACACCTTGCCCCCCCTGAACTTGTCAATGTATGATCATCTAAGTGGTTAAAAGTAATAATTAAAATATACAAAGTCATTTAGGGCAATTTAGTGAGTGCCTTTCAATGCATCTGGGGGTGAAACGAGAAAACTCCAGACAGGATCTCTAAAACCCAAGCACTTGTTTCTGGTTTTTCTTTACAATGGAAGATGATAAACACCTCCCTTCATTAGTGCCCCTAGAAAGTTTTAGGATTAAAATGCTGATCGAACTTCCAGATTTAATTTCCAGTGGGAGCAGGGGGATGAACCCCATGGGGTGCTTGGGCTGTGTTTCACATGGGCTCCTCCATAGACACCCCAGCGGCTCAGGGCTGTGGCAGCTCCAGCCCATTCCCCCCATCTCCTCCCTCGGTCGCAATTATCATGCAAACCAGCACCTCGCAGCCTCGTTAATGCCTTTCAAACCTGAAGTTCCTTGAAGTTCTGAGGATTTTAAAATACTGATGGCCATTAGCAGCGTGATTTCCCGCGACACAAATGCACATTACATACTTGAATGTGCTGGAAACAACAGCAAACGCCGTGTCAGGAGTGTTTACATGGCTGTTGTGAAAAACACCGCTGTGCTAATATATGCCTGTTCCTTAAATTCTGTTAGCAGTTGTAAGACAGTCGGATCCCACCCATGGGAGTGTGTGCCCTCATGAAACACAATTACAATGAGAATATCTCATTATCTCATTGGCTTTAGCTTACTCTTCTGTTACCATGGTTTCAAATACACAGAGGAGCCTGAAACTAAGAGCGCTGCTAACAAAGAACATCTCCTTGTACAATGACATCAGATCGTGTTAGACAGAATAGACTTAATTAAATACCCCCCGACACAGGGCAAAATATAGAAGTTGTGGATACTTTTAAAGACGGCATCTCCTGGGTGCCATGTGTGCCTGGAAAGCTCCGCCGAGGACCAAGTCCACGGTTCCTGAGGGTACCGAGGAGCAACAAACACCCAGACATAGTTATGGCAATAAAATTGTTCATAAAATTTTCTCTCTATCAGCCCTGAGCCCTTTCCTGCCTCTCCACACTCCCTTCACTCTGCCCGACCATGGCACTGTCCCAGCCTCTGTGTGTGATGCTGAATGACTTCAGGTGATGCTCCGTAAAGGATGGCAGGACACAAGTGCCATCGACCCAGCCAGGCTCCATGCTGCCCCAGCCCCACACTCAGTTGACCTTTTTTCCCCTCGTTTTTGGACCAGCAGCAATTTGGTCCCTGGGGAAGGGCAGAGACAGCAGTTGGACCCCCTGGCCAGTCAGTCCCGCCACCCATGCGGCTTGGCTTTGGGTTTCCAGCGGCGGCATTAAAAATTCCACAAATCATTTATTTACCCTGGAGTATATCCGGTGACATAATGTGACAATAATGACATCCCTAGTGGTGTTAATTGATTTTGTCCTGGTAGAGAGGGTAATTTGGCGTCCACAGCAGCTTCTAGATCACGGACTTACTGATTGTCTTCCTAGGTAATATTACTGTTAATGAAGAGAAAACATGCTTTCCTCTTTAAAAGACAGTATGGTAATTATGACAGACAATAGGGAGTCAGGGGTCATTTATTATTTTTAAACAGAGAGTTAATGCTAAATGACTGGCATGGAAGTGCAAAACGACTGTAAATTAATAAGTGCGATTCCTAGCTCATAAAATCCAATGTCGCTATTAAAGAAAAAGAAGAGCATTCATGAAATATTCTAACCATCTGAATACTTGAAGGTGTGAATAATTAACAGCCAGAAGTTAACATCCACTAGCTTGTAAAAGGTCTGATTAAAAGTAGTGTTCATCATCCACTGAACTATCACAGCTCATCGGGTCAACATCTCCTAATTAATGATTTCTTATTAGAGAGAGAAAAAAAAGTATTTTCTCATGATAATTATTTTTAAAAGGGAAGGACTGTTTTCAGTGTAATCTGTGGAATAATTAAAACTCCTTTAATGGGGATGAGACTCGTTGAGTTTCTCAGGGAGATGCTGGTGTGGGGACCAGTGGCCACTGCGTGACACCGCCAAGTGGTAGCAAGGTCCCTGGGCAGATGGTTCCCCTGCAGTCTCCTGCTCAGACCTGACCTTTGCTAAAACCCAACCCCAAAAGTCCATATTTTCAACTTTCCTGGAAAAATACCACCATGGCAACACCCAAGCTGGAAATCAGCTTTAGCTGGTACTGCAGCAATCTCTTATATGTTCTCTCTCTGTTAGTGTCCCCAAACCTGGACCCAAGGAAGGGGGAGGACACACATTACAGGGCAGGAGAAAGATTATTCTGCCCTTTTAGTTCAGTTCCCAGTTTCTGTCTCAAATTTCCAATGACAGAAGCCGGTAAGATAACATGCCACGTGTCTTTCACCATGGTGCAACACAGGGAGCTGCTCTTTGGCAACAGACTGTGGATTTGTAGGCTGAGAAGTAGCATGGGAAGTTGCAAGGCAGGTGCTGTGATGACCAAACCCAGGTTCAGGAGATGCAAAGGGGAGGTCATATATTGTGTAGTCATCCTCTGGTTCTACTTATTTAAGTTGCCATCACAAAAACATGCACTTCTAGAGACTATCTCAAAAACACAATAACGAGTATTAGGTTAGAGCAGGATGAGAAATTAGGCAACCTAGATTTCAGCGGTATCCGAACACTTACAGACTTGTCTCTTATGCTGTATGCATGTAATTTCAATTGGTATTAATAAAGTATTAACTGAATTCAGTGGAAGAGAGCTGACCTTTATTGCTCTTTGTTGGAAAACTTTAAAAAATTCATTATAGGCCATCATTGGAGGTGTCACTCTAACCTTCATCTTACTCTGCCTCTCGTGTTCCCATCTCATCTTGGCTTGTGTTTTATGTGCAAAACTGTAGCTCACCTGGTGCCGCCAGCTCCACACCTTGTAGAATCAGGGACCGGTTTACCCCACATTCACAAGATTGATTGGAAAGGTTCTTATTTTTTATTAGTTTTAGAAGACAGCTATAGGAATAAAGGACACTCTTTGGGAGGGGTCTGTTTTAAACTCAACAGCTGAATTTGTGTATTTACTTCACTCCAGCATAAAGAATTGGCATCACTTAAAACTTGGGATCACCACTGAGGTGCAGTTTTCTTGACTTTGCCTCCTTGTGCAGCTACATTTATAGGAATAATTTATTTCTAAAAATAATTTTATTAGATGCTTCAGGAGTGAGTTTAGTGTTTGGGACCTGTGCTTAAGGATAGTGATTATGTATGGCCTTGTGTATGTGTGACAGTGATCATGTATTATGTACTACACAATATACTCTTGACAGAGAAATAACCCACTTTTAAAAAGTGAAGAAAATATCGCTGGAAGGGTGAAGACAATACCCTATAAATTAGGAGCATCGGTTGCTGGGTCAGTGTGAACCATGCCAATCTGCACACTGAAGTGTGGGAGGAAATGCTATTTTAGTGCATTAAAAATCCTCACAGGTTGAGTAAATAGGACCTTCACAGAAGAGGAGGACTGTATCCTATTTAACTCCCTCCCAGAGTTAGAGGGCTATTGTAATCCTATAAATATCTAACTTGGAGAGACAGATTGAGACTGATGCTGACAATTCTGCTTCCCTGTGAAAGGGGAGACATCACTGGGGTTGCAAAGGTGCTGCAGGGGGCAACCAAAAAAAGCCTCTGTTTTGGGACATGAATTATGAAGAAAGCTGGAGACACCCACCTCTGGTTAATCTAACAAAAGGGAGAGTAAAAGGGTAATCTCTGAGAGATAGACAGTGTCCTGAAAGAGAGGGAATTAATGCGGATGAGATGTCAAAGACAGTTAATAATTTAAAAGCCATAGGTAATGGGCTCATCGTATTTTCTGGGGCTAGATCAACCGATATGGGTACCACAGAAGCAGCCTGGGGTTTTGAAGGAGCTGGGCTCATTTGTTGGTGTTGCTTTGTTTTCTCATTTCCTCAGAGAAAGGAGTTAGGACTGGAAATGGGAATAGACACCCAACCCCAGAGCTTCCAGGCATGTACCATATCCATCCTTCCTGGTACCCAGCATTTTCCCCAGCTTTTCCATGAGTGAACACAGCAAGGTGGCTCCACTCAATGTGTCTTCTCTGGGGGGTCATTGCTGGGAGGAATAAATAGCACTGGACTGCAAAACACCCAATGACCTCCATTGGGTTGGACAAGCAAATGGGAGGGGGGAGAGCTGCTGCTTGTGTGGCCACAGGAGCCTGGACATTATGACCTCAGGGAGGTCCACCTTGCTGGACCGGGAGAAGAAACCAAGAGGATTTCACCAGTGGAATGCCTGCACCGGTGGTTTTCTCTGTACCTTCAAACTAGGTTGTGTCACCCTTGATCCTCCCTGGAGCAAGCAGCCAGAGGAAAATTAGTTGTGGCAGACCTAATAATTCAGGTCTGAACCCCCCAGGGGGAGGGAGGTACCGGTTTTATTGCAGTCATTGTCGCATGTAAACAACAACAAAGAACTCTGATGGCAACATGGTCCCTAAGGTTTGAGGGGTTTGTTTTTAATTTACTTTTAAACACCAGTTTCTAAGTGTTGACCTGCATTAAAAGCATCTACTGCTGTTCATTCGCATTTAAAGAAGTGAAGTTCAAGCTCTTAAAACTCCAAATTCTTCATGAAGTGGGAACTGATGAACCAATATTTACACTAGGCTCATTTCGGTGACTAAATGACATTTTAGTCCTTGTTATAATGAGGGAGTGCTGCGTATGCCGCCTTGCTGTTTTTAACTTGCTCTAATGATCTGGAGGTGTGGCTATGCTTTAATGATATGCTTTAATAATTTATCAATAGAGTTTGTAAGTGCTAATTTGCACTTTTAGGTGCATATTCTCCTTTTGAAGCCATTGTACAACCCCCTATTAATGTTAATGGGAATTGTGCTCACATTAAAAGGAGATTATACCCCTTAGGTGTTTAACATCTGACTTACCCAGGTCTTAAATTGCATTGCTGAATGTCACTTCTTTCATTTATTAAGATGGCTTTTTGTTGCGCTGTCACCACACGAGTGCGAAGGCAAAGACTACTTCAAGGGAGAAAAAAAATTGGGCGGTGGTAAGTCAGTGCACTAGCCTTGACTTCTTAGTCTTGGGCTTAAATCTAATTTCAGCTCAAGGCAAAGTGAGGTTGGCAATAGATCAGCTCCATTTAGATGTTCGCCACCAAAGGAGATGGCATAACTCACCACGGTTGCCACGTGGCCACAGGAGCTGCCAAGATGTATGCAGGAGGTTAATTTATGCCTAGTAAAAAGTAGAAGACCAACAGTCTGGAAGACAGATTTCCTCCACTGGCTAAGTGTTTAAGAGAGACTCTAATCACTTCTAGGGGCAATTTTTGCAACAGCATCAAATGCCAGCATTTATGAATTGACATCTAATTAACGGGAAGTAGGTGAAGGCCTGTATTTATCTCCTGACTTAACAAATCACTTGAGCAGTGATCCTATTTACTTCCCTGAAATTAATTGGGTTAAACTACACATTTAAAGATCAATGCAGCAAGTTTTCACCTCTTGACCCTTTACTAAGCCCAGACCTACTAATTTTTTTGGGACATAAAGTGAGAAACAGAGAGTTATTTGGGTGCAAGAGCCAGACAGTCTGATTTGTGCCAGGATGCATTAGCTGATGTACAGAGGAGTATGCAGTCCCCAGGGGAGAGGATTCATTAGTTACCAAAACCCATCTTCCCCAGATATACGTAGTCAGAGCTGGTCCTGGCTCTACCACTAACCCACATCACCCTGCTGCAGTCTTCAGATTCACTCTTAATTCCTTTGGTGGGTTTTTTGAGGGAGCAAATCCTTTCAAAGATCCTGCTGTGCATTCATGTCACATAGCACATTAAAGCACATGAACACATGTGAAAAATTCATGTGTGCAGACAAAAACCACTCTTCTAAACGTACAGTTCAGTGTCGCCCAGCTGGTGGACGTGAGGCAGGTTATCCATGGTGGGTGTACCTTGGGGATGGGGCTGCAGAAGTTCCTACTGTTGTGTCCTCTCAAGTACCTTTCTCTGGGTCACTCCATTCACCAAGAAGATCTTTTTCCCTAAAGAAGCTGATAGGTGGACAATTGGGTATTCCTAGGACAGCACATTCAATCTGCATGTACTCTCCTAATCTGCAAGAAATGAACACAGAACTTCAAGCTTTGTGAGGACAGAAAGATGGTAAAAAGCATGATGTTTCTGCTATAGATGTGGTGGTTTGTTTTGGAACTGGAGATCTGGGTGCTGTTCATGGGCTTCACAGACAAGCTACAAGCCCCAGCCTTTCTTTGGGTAGATTTTCTGTGGCATTCTATTTCATGAGCAGCATCACTCACCTCCAGCCCCTGGGGCTGTTCAGCAGCCTTCTTGTGGACGCAGCATTATATCATGCCCTCTGAGTCACACCCTTTAGGATGAAAACATAAAAATATTTACATTTTGGCAGTAGATTAGTGTGGGTAAAAAGAATTCTGGTCGCATATTTGGTTCTTGACTAGGAACATTCATAAAACAAGAAAGCATGGCAAATGCAAGTGTTCTTTTGCATGAAAAAAGCAGGCAAAAGGTCAGGATTTGTTACTTTGGATCTAAGACAACAAGGACAGTCACAACCCTAGGAAGGTCCACCATATGCTGGAAATGGCTTGATAAGCCCAGTGGTTCGCAAGTGGGGCCATGGCTGGTACAGCCTGTGCAGATGGGAGGGCAGATGCAGAAGGGTAAAGGCTCTCGCAGCTCAAAGTTATCAGTGTCTGTTTGTTGAGCTTTTGGAAGAAAAAGATGGACAAAGGGGTCTTTTACCTGTCAGAGATGTAACAGGTGAGGAGAAGATCCATTAGCATGGGAAGAGACTTAACTGCCTGAAAAGCAGAGTAACATAGTGGTTGTGTTACTTCTTGATCAGGCACCATGTTTCATGGCCCCACAGTGGATGCTGTCAGTAATGTAAGCAGTTTCTTTGGCCAAGTGTTGTTTCTCCTTGAGGACATGTTGATAAGACATTGAGATGACACACTCGAACTCACGGACCAAAAGGGCTGCTGGCTGTTTGATGGTGGCTATTTTGACGAACCAATGAGCATCTGCAGCAGGAAAAGCACCCATCTCCTATGGCGAGGAGTGTCAGACTCACAGAGTGACCACTCTCTCCCTGCTCATCCCCAGAAACCTCCTGGTGCTCCATAGGGGTGTAGCAGGAATGTCTAGCTGAGGAGCAGGTCTTGCAATGGAGCAGGATGACTGTGTGTAACGCAGATGCTTGGTATTCATCTGCATAACTTTCTACGCTCGTCTACACACCAGCTGAAAAATCTAATGAATGCCTTACATGTTAATCATGAGAGAGACAGAGCAGTCGGAATGTGCTAGCTGATGAATTATGCATTTTGCCCCACCTGGGAGTTAATATTTACCATATCTTGCTGAAATCCATTAGGAAGAACAAACATTGTATTTATCCGACAAGTTGCAAACCCATTCATTTGCATTGTTGCCCGTGAGGAGAAGGTACAAGGGCCGCTGCCGAGGTGAGACGGGCTCCAAACCGTGTCGTGTCTCAGTGCAATCACCTCAGATCACTCAGCCTGGAGTTCCATTCGCAGGTGCACACCACCAGCCTCCTGGAAAATCCTTGGCTGCACACATGTGGTAAACCCCCATGGTGGCATCTCCCGGAGATAACACCAACTGCAGCCCAATGGGCAGAGAGAAGGCTGCGCTCCTGCATCAGCGGTGCAGGGCTGAGACCTATGTCAGTGCACCCTGAGCTGCTGCAACACGGTTTCCACCAATCTGTTTGTCACCTCTGAGACCCTCTGGCTGCCCTGTTGCCCTCCACAGTTTTCCATCTCCTGCTGTTTTCCCTTCGTGATTTCTTTGAACATACTGTCTTGTCTTTTTATTACTTTTTTTTTTAATAAATCATTACAGAAACTCCTTTAAGATAAATTTTTATTTCCCTGGGGGCTGTAAGAGATGTGCAGCTGATGGCTTCGTCCTGCTAACCACTTGCACAAGCACACTGCTTACTTGAAACCAGGAGGGACCAAGCACCCAAGGAAAATCAGTCACCTAACGCAGAAGCCTGTGCAAACTCGGTGGTGAAGGTTCTGTGTGGACAAGTGACCACCTGGGGTAGAATGGACATGGTTTTACTGACCTGTCTCTCTGGCTTCAGTGGGTGATTCCTCATCAAACACTTTTTTTGAGCAGAAAGCTGCAGAATTCAAGGGTGCAGGAGCCTGAGCTCCACAAAGCTGCTCACCAGGGCACAGAATGTGTGCTCAGCAGCTCTGCCATGGGGACAAGGTTATGCCGAGTCACACTCAGCTCTTGAAGCCCAGCTTCCCTGCAGGCACACCATCACTGGGAGGGCTTGGCCATGTGCTGCAATTTGTGATTAATACCCCAGTCATTGCCCCAGAGACACTCATGGCAGGAGAAGCCTGGATGTAAAACCCATCTCAGCCCTCCGCCAGAGCTTCTGCAGATAAGGAGAGCCAAAAGGTACTGGGATACAATGTGAGATTCAAATAAGTGTATTTGGAAACCATGGGGTGATGTGCACATCCAGGTCTGGACCACTTTATTTTTTATTAGGATTTGGTATGCAAGGCCTGGACCTACACTAACCTAAGGGGCATGGTCCCCCTGTGACCACCCTTTGTTGGAGACTGTCAGCACGTCCCTGCAGGGCAGTGCCAGGGTGGGTATACCACCATTGGGAGCCCTTCTGTAGCCCACCAGTACCTCCTAGCAGAAAGCCCCTGGTGTGTGTGAGATCGGTGTCCAGGTCACTTCACTGCATACCTGGCTCTTAACTTGGGGGACAGATGCTTCCTCTAGGGATTTGGCTTCCTGAGAGCTTGAAGTTGTGCTTCCTTTCACCTTGGCTCACCAAATGCCTCTGCTGAGTTTGCCCAAGTTGTTTTGAAAGCAGAAGCAGGTGTGTGTTGCTGAAGCACCTCACCACAGAGGCCACTTATTTTGCAAGGGATGAAAACCAAGAGGTGTATTTATAAAAACAATGAACATCAGTATTCACTACCAATCCCATGGACCACTGCAGGAGGATTGGAGAGGGAAAAATACATTCCTTCTATGGTATCCCTGGCATCCCCAGCACCCTCAGTGTTTCCAGCATCCCCAGCACCCAAGGTGGCTAATGCCTATAGTTGGGCAGGTGGGAGCCTGGCCCGGGAGCCCCCACACTGCCTGCAGAGCCTCCTGCCCATGCAAAGGATGAGTTTGAGAGACAAGGGAAAGCAGAGAAACTGTATTTTAAAGAAATCAATGATGGAAGGCAGAGGAAGGAGAGGACCAAGCTTCTAAGGAGCAGAGCATATTTCATCTCTGCTCCCCGTCCCAGTCCCTGCAGGACCCACACTGGCTGCGGCTCCTGACAAACCGGCGGTTTCAATCGCAGCCGCACCGCCTCTGCCGGTACCGCGTTTGAAGATGTCACGGGAGAGCGGGGCTCTCTGTGAAGCCCGAGTTTTAAGAAAATAGACTGTTCCTTGCCCCTCTTCAGAGACGAGCTCTTTTAAGCCTTCAGAAACTCCACCTAAACGGCATCGCTCCCCTTCCCGAGAGCACCGCCGTCCCACTGCGCCACGACTGCTCTCACCTGCCTGGTGTTATGCATCAGCAGAGGAAGAGGATGGTGGTAGGGAGGCTCAAGAGTCTGCAGGAACACTTAAATAAACCTTTCCCTGTTTTCTTCCTGTTTAAATGAATAAGACAAAAACAAAACAAAAGAACTCATTTCCTTTCTTTCTGACAACATATTTAAAGAAATTGCAGCATTTTCTGCAAAGCCAAAGCTCCAGCATCCCCCAGGGTCCTCTCCCACCCACTGAGGCAAAGCCTGGGAAGATCCATGCTGGGATATACAGGGGTTTTCCCATGTGTTGATAAGGAAGGTTGGACAGGAGGGCAGAAATCCTCACAGGAGCTTCCCCTACCCACAGCCAGCCCTGGCAAGGGACATCTCCCCACTGCACCCATGCTGCCCCCACACTGCAGGGGGATTGGGCACTTCTCCCACTTTCATCCCAGTCTCCTAGCAGCACCTTTTTTTTAATATGTTTACATATATATTTTTTTAAAAAAGATCAGTAAAAGAAATTATTTACTAAGCTCGTTAGGATGACATTTTAAGTAGGTGTTTGCTGTCAGAGCCATCTTCAGGGGGACCACACGAGGCTCGGAGTGTCATCCTGACACTGCTCATCCACACACCCAACGCTTCGTGATTTGTCTTTTTCCTAATGACTCCAAAATATCCAATGCTTTCCTAGGCAGAAGGCTTTTGTCATGCTAATGGGCTTTTAATGAGAGGGAGGCAGCTGCTGAGGGTGCTGCGGCAGCTCTGGCCCATGGCCGTGGGTGCAGGCTGGGTGCTGGCAGCTGCCCAGCCGGGCTGTTCCTGGGTGGAAGTTGCCCAGGGAGATACTCCTGTCTTACTTTGACTCAAAAAAGAGAGATTTTTGCTGAAGCCAAATGAAGGAGACTTCCTGTCAAAATTGCTCAAGAAAGGGAATACAAATATTGCTAGAAAATTTGCTGTTCATTAATATTTTTTGCGTGCATGTGTATGTGACCTTGGTGAGTAAAGAGAGTTTAACACCATTAAATGAAGTTGCACAAGTGACAACAATCACCCTGAATTCTTGAGGAGATGACAGCAGTTCTGGGGTTCCTGGGCTCTGTTTTCACATAAGGACATGTGCAGCTGCCACCAATGGGGACAAGGGCAAAGGTGCCACATCCTTCAAGTTCCTTTATTTTCCCCATTCCATGTCAACCCGGTGCCAAAGTGAAGGGCTGTGGCTAAAGGCTACTGAAACTTGACAGAAAAAGTCCCCTACCCTCGGCAGCCTGGGGAGGCTCTGTGGTGATGGAGTGAAGAAAGAGAGCAGGAAAACTCCTTCCCAGATAACAGGGTTGTCCCATAACTGAAGCCTGTTATGGTCCATATACACTATATATTCACTATACATATATATATATATTCACAATGGGGTTCAATATTCACTAGTATTGAACCTGGGCTTGTAGAGTTTTGAAACAGGGTCAGAAAACAGTGGGGAAAACACCCGATAGTGTGAGAGATGGATCAGCATTGCTGTGCAGAGAAAAACACTAACAGAACGTATCCAAAACACAGGCTTTTGACAGAGGTTTGTTCTGTTGGCACAGACTGGTTTGGGGACTTTATAATATTCTTTTTATATTCTTCTCATTTAATCAAGTCATACTTTGTGGTTCTTTCCCCAGGCTGGGAGCACTTGCTGGGGGTTGTGGCATCCCCCTACCTCCCACGACTGGTGTCACGCCAGACTCATGGGTTTAGGACAGTAGCCACTGGAATGGGCTCAGAGCTGGTATTTGGAGCTACTCAGTATTCTGTGGCACGACTTACCTAATGCACATGGATTTAACTCATTTCTGATTGATCCCATAATTACAAAATTTGTTTAAAGCTGTTATATTATCTCCTTATTTGACACAATATGGCACAATTTTGTTATAGTATTGAAAACCAAATAAGACAACTGCAGTTGGTAGCATTTCAAAGAAATATTCCCTTTAAGATGAAATCAATCCTGTTTCAAGTTTATTCCCTTGCTTTATGATTGAGGCTCTAGGGGTGTATTTTGCTGAAAAGTGTCTTTTTGATTTTTCAGAAATTCTTTAGATTAATATGCAGCTGTCATTGCAAGGCAAATCCAGACCCGCTTTCATGTGCGTCCTCTCTCCCCAGGCTGCGGCGAGTGCCTGTCCCTGCCGGGCAAGGGGCCGCTGTGCCGGCGGGCAGCACCGGGCACGGCCACCCCAGCCCCTGCTTGTCCCTCACCCTCCGTGCTCGGCTTTCCCTCAGTTCACCCTTGCCACCCGTCTTTTAAAGCAGGCTTAAAGTGCGACCCCGTGACAATAGAAAGAGAGGTTTTTGGTCCTTTGTGTTTCCCTTGGTGTGCCTTTTGAAAAGTTGTTTGACTTGCAGATCATGTCGAACAAACTTTCTAAGGGGATATTTTTGAGTAAATAGACGCTGAAGGCCGTAAGTGAAGTTTAAATATTTATATAAATATTTAACCACTTACTCTTTCTGCAGCATCAGTCGGTGTGACTGGTTGGACACATCCACTTCCCCATTTAGTTAAGCTCTATCTGTGCATGGAGCTGCAGTGATGACAGGAACAAAAAGCCAGCGTAGCTATGAGTTGGGGCTGTGGCCTCTTTGGAGCTTTGAGCAATCTGGACTCTTGGGAGGCAACCCTGCCCTTGGCAGGGGAGTTGGGACTAGATGATCTTTAAGGTCCGTTCCAACCCAAACCATTCTGCCACTACTTTATGGTTAAAGGATGGATTTGTATACCTTTAGTTACGTTAAATGGAAAGTCACATCCCAAATAGCTCCATTAAAGGAAATTCTCAGCCAAAACCCAACAGGGGGGGCAAACCCAGCTAGGAGGCAGGAGAGGTGCTGCAAGCAGGAAGAATTTCACTGGAGATTAATAAAAACTATTATTTGCAAGAGCTTTTGCATATTTTATTTTCTTATGTAAACTAGAACGCTCCAAATCAGGCATTCCTACTGTTTCAAAGAATGAGAAATGCAGTTAGGGAATAATACATTAATAGCTGAAATGCTACACACACTTACTTGTACTAAGACTTTTTCTGCACTAGTTGAATAATTCTGTTGATTCCTCCACTTTAACATGAAATTTGTATTTGAACTACTTTCTCAGAAGCCTTCTGCCACAGCTGGAGTCATAGGATGAGTCAAATTGAGACTATATGGACACAGAGAGCACAGGAGTGGGAGTGTTGTGTGCAGAAGTGCTCATCTTGCCATAAAATTTAGTTCTTCATTTCTTTGTACTCTGTTTGGTTTCCCTTTTTCCATATTTCCTTCATATTTCCATTCATCTGTGACTGGGCTGACCTGAAAGACCATCGAGTACTAGGAGCCCAAGCTTAGCATGGTTGGAAAAGCACAGAAACGATTTGCTCTTTCTGAGAGCAAACATCAGCAGCGTGTGTAACCAGGGGCTGAGAAATTTGGCAAAAAGTCCTTGGGCAATCGATTGCTAAAACCAGAGCGTACTGTACGGCGAAAACTGTGCCTTCATCCCCAGCAAAACCCGAGTGCCCAAGCCCCAGGTTCCCGTTGCAGATGTAGATCTTACATTCATCTCCTGATGGAGATGTAACATATTCCAGACCCAAAATTTCCAGTTAGTTAGTTAGTTATTAAGCACTGGAAACATTTTCTTTTCCAGGACATCACAGAAATTTTCTTAGTGGCAGGTACTGTCTACTACACCCACAAGGAGTGCGTGCATACATGCATGCAGCCTGTGATTTTTCCTGCCTAGTCTGAGGTGTTTTACATAAGCAAATATGCAGAAGGGGAAAGGGTGAGAGGAGCTTTGGGATGCCCACTTATGGTAGCTGAGCACAGATTAACTGAAATTTAATGCAAAGAAATGAAAACGACCGTTTTCTGTGCTGCTATAGCACGTTTGCACATCAGCCTCAGGGGAGCCATGAGGGTCCACACCCTGGGGGGGTCGCATCCTGTGTGGGGCTGGGCAGCCAGGTCCTGGGTACGTTGCTGGGCACTGCCTCCCCCTGCGCCCCCAGAGCTGCTTTGCCAGTGCTATAAATACCTTGGAGGAAGTTTCTGAGAGGCAGCAAAGCTTACCCACCGTCGAGGAAGCTTTAGCAAACGGGACTGGGTTTGCAGTTAGCTCATTTGGGGCATGGAGGGTGATCGGATTGCATAATTATTTAAGGCAGATTGAAAACATGAGCAGCGTTTGGGCGTCCAACGCGCTGGTCGTCTGCCTTTCCACCGGCACGGGCACGGCTTTTGTTTGCTGCTGGGGGCGCGGGAATGCTGGTGATTTACACATGTTTTGGATGAAGGGTAGTCACGTGCGTCTTGTGCTTACAACGTTTTACATTACTCTAGATTATACATCTGTCATGTTAGTTATTAAGTCGCTGCGGATTACATTGCATTACCGCTTAACAAGGAGATGTATTGCAGAGCCAGGGAGCGACGTGCCTCTTCCAGCGAAGGACATTGTTTTCCCATATTTCTCTAGAAAGATCACACATTATAATCACTGTATACAGTATACCATGTAAAACGATCCCCATTTATTTCATACAATAGATACTGTGTCATTTAATTAATTTAGACTAAAGAGGAACGCTCAGCATTCACTAACAACTTTTCCTTTGGGACTGCAAATGAAAAACCCTCATTCTGCAGAGCAGCCAGAGCCAGGAGAGCGCTCCTGGAGAGAAGGCTTGCATGGAGAGGAAAACTGCCTCCACACCCCATTTTCACCCCCAAATGCATAATGAATGTATGAAATTGATCTAAAGCATCTAGTGGCCATGAAAGTAACAGCAGTGGGCAGTACATAAGACTGACCCAGGAAAGAAACGCCAACGATTTAAGGAAACCACACGCGACCACAGCCATGGACTCAAGAAAACCAGCCTGACCTATGGTGGAACTGGCACCAGCAGTACTGCTTGCTTTTCCTAACAACCGTATATTTTAGGGGTCTTTTTCTTTTTTTTGTTCTTAAACAAATTATAATAGGGAAGCATTATAGTGCATCTTTGATAATGATGTTTATGGTGCACGGAGCACCACACCAGCAATTGCCTGAAGTGGTGGCACTGCCTTTTAGCATTCCCGTCCCTGCAGAATCCATTTCTATATTATGGAGATTTCTGCAGACCTTAGGCCATGAGTATTGAACAGTCCTCACCTCTCTCAGCTTCTCATTGACCCAGAGTACAATACAGGCTTTTTTGAACATAAAAGCATCATTGACAACCCTTATATTACTCCAAGAGATTGTTTACTCATGTGCTAGAGGAGACTTTTAAACTTGCTGCTAATTAGAGGTACGCTACTGAGGCTAAGCCTTCAGTTAGAGCTATCACAGGTCCTTGTGCGTCGCTTCTGTTGTAGACAATTTCTTAATCATGATTTCAGTGAGTTTGATGAGCACTGAGGTAGCACCCTGTGTTTTGTTTGCTGTTGATTTTGCCCAGGGTGCATCCCCTGCCCTGTGCAAAGGGGATGTTACCACCAGCAGACCCCAAGCCAGCGCTGCAAACCTTCAGTGCGTCTTACACCTCACTCTTAGTTTTTCCTTGCAGACTTATAGCTCCATGCATTTACAACAACCACCGTCTTCAGCATACATTAGGGGAAGTATTTTAATCATGAGCAGCAGAAATCCTTAGTCCAAAACAGTTTTTATTCTTGGGAGAGATGATGTGTGCTGGAGGCATGGGTTAGCCTCTGCGAAGCTCCTCAGTAAATTAGCTATGAAAAAGTCTTTCGTTGCAGCCTTTAGCAGCTGGAGTATTTAAATACAACCACACAGCTTTCATTGGATGCAATAAAAGATTCTCATCTGTATTACTGGGTTCGATATAAGTGGTTTGCCTCTCAAATGTATTATAGTTCATTTCATAGTGATACAGTAATAGCTCAAATTGTGCATTGAGGTCAAGGACAGACATTGATCCGTTTAAGCAAATACTGCTATTAATTAGAGGTGGGCTTGTACTGAAACACCTGGCCTGCATGGGACACTTCAGGCACTCCCGAAGATCCGGCGTTGGTTGTGATTGTCCTGATGACTCTGTTGACCACTGGAAGGTAAAATCGGGTACCCTGCTTGCAGGGTGAGGAAGGATGGAGGGTACCTCTCCGCTGGTCTTCTCCCAAGCCAAGCTCCAGCCAGCTCAGCACAGCATGCCATGGTTACCGCTTCCTTTCTTCCCTTGATGGAGGGTACCAGGTAGCAGAAGTCTCCCAGATATTCAGTTTTTTATTAATTTGCTACCATTTTCTTATTCATGCTAAGTTGTGTGAAAGGAAGCCCTGTTGTCTCTGCAGGCTATAAGCAGGAATGTGTCACATTGCTGGTGCAGGCATTGGAAGAGAGGTCATGATAATGAACCACAATAGCATTAATTACCATATCTGCATCAGAGGATGTTCAAGCTCTTTGGTCTGAACCACAGCTCATGCATGTCCTCACTGGTGTTGTCCAGCTAAGCTGCCATTGCCCATGGGGCTGGGGCTGCCCTGTGCTGTGGGCAAGGGATGGCTCCTGCCCCAGGGCCCACAATGGACCAAGGTTAACGACCTCAAGGACAACACCTTCTGTCTCAGCGCCTTCACTCCACTCCCCATCAATCCTCTTCCTATGCCTTTTTCTTCCTGGCTTTTTAAAGCTGTTGCCTAGCCAATTCCTTGTAAGCAAAGAAGATTTTACAAAGTCTCATGGGCCATTTCCCATGTCTATAAAGATTTTATTACTTCAGCAATACGGCCAAAGCACTCACTTTGTCTCCTCTACAAGACCCCAAACAGAACAAAACAACTCCCCTAAATCCTCACTCCCAAGTGAACACTCATTTCCTTGCTACTGCGAGATCATCCTAATGAAGTCAATGAGTTTGTACAAGTACTATTAAGCTGTCATGAAAAGTCTTTCTATTTTAAATGTTTCAAGCAAATACAAACAAAGAGCTGAAACAGATCTGGGGGAAAAAAAGTCACGGACAAGAGATGGACCCATGCTTGAAATAGTTTATAAGGCCAGGCTGTATGGGGCTTTAAGCAACCTGGTCTAGTGAGAAGTGTCATTGCCTATGGCATGGGGGGTGGAGCTAGATGATCTTCAGGGTCTCTTCCAACCCTAACTGCTTTATGATTCCCTGGTGGAAAACCCTGTGGTATCAGACGTGGTGGCTGCAAAGACCAGGGGTGCAAGGGACATCTTGCTGAGATCTGGTCTTCACCTAAAGGCATTTGCCTATGAGCAATGGGCTCCTGAAAGGTTATGCTCCTCCCAGCACTCGTTGTAGACAGATTGCTCTAACATGAATGTGGAGTTGAGGGACAACTCCTGTGCTGCAAGCTCCCAGCCTTCTTTCCCCCAAATTCACTTGTGAGAGCAAAACCTTGTCTCAGTGCTTCGCCATGCCATTACAGGGATGATACCCGGTGGCTTTGGGGCTGGAAGGAAATATTTTGGAAAGTGCACAGCACCAGCAGGTGCACTGCCCACCCTGCCTGCGCTGCCCACCCTGCCTGCACTGCCCACCCTGCCTGCGCTGCCCACCCTGCCCGCACTGCCCACCCTGCCCGGCTGCCCGTGGAGGGGAGGAAGGAGGCAGGCAGCAAGCGTACAAAGGCTGAGCATAGTCCCAAGTGAAAAACCCGACACAAACACAAAGCAAAGGCAGGATAAACCAAACCCGCTGCTGAGAAGTTGCAGAGGTTATCCATCATTGTCAAGGCTCCCTTTGCAGTATAAGCCATCAGAGCAATTCAGAATACCGGCAGCTATAGCTGTTCCTATATCTTAAGGATATACTTTTCAGAAGACATCAATAACAAAAACAACAAAAAACCCTCCATCTTTTTAAGGGTCTCATCACACTGAAAACTTGCTTGGGTTTGTGACAGCACTTTTACATAAAGATAAAAGAATTCAGAGTTTCCCCATGATGTGGTAACAAAAATCACATTAACAGATAGTTGAACAAGAACAGCAACATTTAATATGTCCCCGTCATATACCCATTTGTAAGTACAAAATGAAATATTGAATAAAGAGGGCTTATAATAAAACCTGTCTCCAGGTCTGTACTTGGGGCATCTTCACGTGGCGGTAGTAGCCTCCAGGATTGCATTCTATTTGCTGTCGGTTACATTGGGTTCCAAAGCAAAACTAAAATAATTTGTCTGGTTTAGGTAGAGAGATTGCATTGCTTTACGTTGGCATGGAGAAGATTAGGAGAAAAGACATGCTCTAAAGTGTAATACATCTGGAATATATATTATAATATATTCTAAGCTAAAAGCAGTGTGTGTGTGGCAATTGGAGTTGGCACCAAAGCACTGTAGACCTTGGTGAAGTGCAGATCCCTTTCCCAGCCTCGTTAGCCCAGACGATTTCTAAATTGAGCCAGACATGGTGTCCAACACGGAGCAAGGGAGCACAAATGCTGTTTGACCAGGAGGGTGGCAGATGAAAGCCCTCATGCTGCAGGTTGCTGTTGCTCTGAGCAGCAGAATTTGTAATTTAGCAGTGCCCAGATCTGTATTTTGGTACCCGGGCAGCTTGGCAAAATTCTGTGGGTGCCTGTGCCTGCCTGCTGGGATGCTCCCACGGCAGCTCTAGGACAAGGCAGCAAATAGGCATGGGAGAATTACACACACAAGAAATGAGGGGATTTCAAAGCCAATGGCATCCTTTGTGAGGGTCGTTCATAGCAGCAGCAGCAGCTCAATGTCCTAGCACTTAATTACAAATGTTTTGCTCACATACATTTTCTAGGACAAACCATGATCCTGTCCCACTGCTGGTCAGCTCAGCTGCTCTGAGGTCACACATTGCGTGAATGATGTTGGTTTCCTTGGAGAAACTTTGTCCCATTCCTTCCCTCCAGCCTCTGGGCAGCAGTGCTGCTACCATCCTACAACAGGTCCCCACTGCCCCACCGATAAAAGCACAAAGGACATTATCCACCAGGAGAGAGGGTGAACCACCCGCATCTGTGCAGAGAAAGAATGCAATAAATAACAAATGAGATTTGATTATACAACATAGTATTACTCTCAGTGTAAAAATGAATCATGATGCATGCAATAATAAATCACAACTTTCCGTTTCACCAGCACAGAGCCAGTTCTGAACTGCAACATCTGGATCTCAGGCCAAGCCTTCTAGCTTGTGGGGATACTTTTGACCCCAAGATTCATCTCTATCAGATGAGATTAAAAACTTGAGCCTGATTATCATGAGAGTACCTGCATGCAGGAAGAAGGTGTTGCCAGTCCATGGCAATGTGCAGCTCTTGCAAGAAGGCCAGATGGGTTGGGAAGAATTTTTTTATAGCAACAGCAAAGTAAAGTCAAGAAGCTCTAAGTCTGGTAATTGAAACAGGCTTGTACTCCCATTGCAGCAGCACATGAAGGTACCAGTCAGTGATATGCATGGGGCCAACATCACGGCTTGTTCCCCTGGGGAACAGTACCTTTCTGCAGCCAGGGCTGAGGGAAAAACCCCTGCTTTCCTTCACAGGGCAGGTTTTCAGATCCATGAGGAGCAAGGAAGTGGATTCAGGGCAAAGTGCAGATTAGACGGGTAAACTCAGCGCTGGCATTTTTGGAGGCCCTCACACAGTCCCGGGGCATAACCAGGCTCTGGCCAAGCACATCAGAGAGGTTGAGTGTGACATGGACCTGTGGGCATCCCGCTGTGGGGGGGACACTTCTCACCCCAGCACCTCCCCTCTCCTCTACAGAGACTGGCTCCTCAGGAAAATGTGGGTAAGGAGGGCTGAAAAACCCTGCTCCAGTTTGGCATCATTCCTTACATCCACTTAGCAAACAACAACTGGTTTGCAAATGTATGGTCATCACAGACCCCTCCAAAGCAGTAGTTGGTTATTCGGTGCATCACCAGGGTGCTTCTCCTTACCCCGTTACTGCTCCTCTGGGGAATACACCCAACCTGCTCACAAACCAGCTGTGGCCCCACGCAGGTAAACCTTGCCCACACGAGATCTGTCCCCCCTTGGTCGGGAGGGTGCCTGCTGCATGAACAGCACGCTGCCTGCTCTCACCCAGGACAGGCACATCCGGATCCACAGTTAGGTCACATTTCATTGAAAGCGTTGCGTTATTTTTAAGCACTTGTTTGACATTTTGGCTGAACTAGGTGAAAAGAGGCCATTTGCTAAAAGAGCACCAGTCCTCTGGGATATACTCCTCTGGAATAGTCTATTCTTTGTGCTCGGCCCCTACTGCAAAGTTATTAAAAACACGGACGGAGGCTTAGAAACATTTAAAAATTGAGGAGCTGCCAAAAAAGCAAAGGACCAAATCAGAGGCACTGCTTCAGCTCGGCTCTCGCAGCTCTGCAACCTATATTCCACATTTGTATTTTGGGAGCAAAATCGAGACGAGCTGGGGCCCCTGCAGCGTAACCTGTGAGGGTCCCTCCTCAGGGCCGAGGATGCAGCCCCTCAGGCTTTCACAGCTCAGGCAGCACTGGAACAGCAACTGCTCCATCTGGTGGGAACGACTCGGTCTGGGTTGGGACGTGCGTTTGCGTCTCCATCCTACAGGGCAATCAGCAATGTCCCGGCCAGCCCAGCACGCTGTGGGACTCCCAGCCCTCTACTCACTGCTTGACTATTACCCACTGGAGGCACCAGGTCCCCATGTGTGATGCAGCAAGGATTGACACGGGAGAGGTACTTGTTGGTAAAGGACACGTGTGAAAAAGCGCTGAGGATTGTCCGTGGATGAAGCATTTGCCCTGCAGTTGTGCTCATACACTATAACGGGGAAATGAAAGGGGACATGATAGAGATTAGTGCCCCTTCTGCTGAGAACTCTGGTGTTGAAGAGCTGCATCCAAGGGGCTTTGAAGAAGAAGGCTAACACACAACCAGCACAACTGCAGCAGCCAGCCAGGCCAGCCCCATGAAACAGGCATTTGGCTTCAGCAACAAAAATCCCCGACGTGAGGGACAGTCACTTTATCCCTAAATAAACCTGGTTTTGAACCGGGGCCTGCTTCTTTCTGGTTTGAAGTGATGGTGATGATGATGTTATGTTGTTACAAAAGTTTAAAAGCAGGTGTCACAGGAGCGTGGCTCAGCCCAGCATCGCAGCACAGAGCACGCAGCCTGTGCCAGGCTCAGCTGCACTTACTGGTTAGTTGAACAGTCTTAATGTGTGGGGAAAAAAACCCCAATTAGCCAGGATAGAAGTGAAAGGAGCCACTTTTACTACAACTTTGGTTCAACAAAACCTGTTGTAAGTGATGGTGTGGTTGGGCTGAGGGGAGCAAGGTCCAGCTCATAGCTTTGCCCCCATGGCTGCCAGTGATTCAACAGCCTGTTATCATTTCATCCTACATCAACCATTTCTTGTTTCTTCACTATAAATAGATAAACAAGAGAGGACTGCAGCACTCTAAGACTTGTAGAAAGCTTCCAGCATTTGCACTTAAACATACAGACACAGAAATGCAGAAAAAAATATCTATGTTCAGCATTTAAACTTTCTTTCCATACAAGTTTTTGCTGGCAACCCAGGGGGATCGTTGAGGGACAAAGCTGTAGTGCAGGACTCATCTCCAAATAAATGATCAGAGATGTGCTTAGACATCATTGACTCTGTACATTTGTCCAGGGCCAAGTCAAATGAGCCCGTGCTACAAAAGGGGTCAAAACACCCAGCTGTAGGTCCTTAGATGTGTGATGGCAGAGGTGCCCAGAGCCCAGCCCCTCTCTCCCTGTAGACAGACAGTTTCTGTACTGTCCAACACACCTGATGGGCTGTATGGAGACACGCAAACAAGGAGAGATGCTGGAAGAAGAGGAGAAGAAATACTTGCTTGCTTCCTAAGCATGGCACTTTTGTATCTCAGCGAATTGGCGTAACTGCAACTGGCAGTCCTTATTTTAAAATATGGGCATTTCTCTGCTGGAAAGGCTGTCCTCCACTATTTCCTTGATCCGAAAGCTGCAAGTGTCAATACATCAGCACTGAAGTCTGCTGAGTGCCTAGAAATAAGGCGATACCATTTCCAAAAGTAAGTGACCACCAGGCTGCCGTTAGGTCTGCCAGCACAGAGGGAGAGATGGCTTTTTGCAACTTTGATTTACTGGCAATTGCTGGAAAAGAAGCAAGCAAGAAATGAAAACCCAATATTTCCATTACAGTTTACTTAATAAAAAAAAATACTGTAGGAAAGTCAGACATCATAAAATGCCCATCTTCTCTCTATATTTACAGGATCATACAATAACTTGACCAGGCCAGTAATCAATCTGAAAAAGCCCTTTGCAACTGAAGGCACGGAGAAGTGAGTGTTCAATATCCCCACAGCAAACCAGCAGCCACACTTCACCTGAGCACCCTGAGTAGGGCCAGGTTGCATTACAGCAATGGGCAGAGGGCAAAGTACCAGCTCAAAGGCTGCTCTCAGAGAGCTCCATAGCAGGATGCTGTGTTTCCAAGGAGCCGTTTTGAACACTGAGCAATTTCTCCTCCAATGTGCCCAAGAGCTCTTCTGCATCATACATTCCCCCCACCTGCAAAACACCTTCTCTCGTTGTTAAGGAAGATATTTTTAACATCAAGCCTCCTTCCATGTTATGGCAAATCCATCAGGCAGCAAGTGCTGCCTATGGCAAAAATAGATCAATTCTGACTGGGTGGTTTCTCCTCCCCTCGTCTCCCCCAGCATTACACCACCTTTCTTAACTTCTTCTGGTCCTTCCCATTATCTTCACTTACTGCTGGTGCTGCAAAAGTCTTTGGCAAGTCTACAGCAAAAGTAGATGCCAAGACCTCAGCACTAGGGGTAGTCCCAGAAGAGAGGGGCTGCAAAGGACCACGCCATCCCACCCAATTGCCCTTCTCCAGTGTTCCCCCTCAACACCATCCACACCAGGTACTCTGCCCCATGGGCTGTGGCGCCTGGGGGAATCCCCAGCCTGAACCTGCATAGGTTTCAGCTCAGTGTCCTACCTACTGATGAGCCAATGTCCCCTCAGAGTCTGTGTGAGATGCCTGGCCGACAGTCTGTGGGTTTAGGGCTACCTCAGGGTGGTCATGTATGAGTTTCTTTGGGCCGTATGCACAGGAGCTTGTACATACAAGTATGTATAAATTCAGGCTGCTACTCAAGAAAATGCAAAGAGAGTTTCTGAGGTTGCGCTGAGAAATAAAGGCTCATTTCCAGTGAAGGCCATTCCTTCTGGATGCATTAAGATCCTGGAAGATGCTCTTCATCAATAGCCTGGGCTCCAAGCAGGAATGGGTATAAGCCTTTGGCCCACTAGGAAGCCAGACAAAATGATGCAATGCTTCTTTCTTTCTGAAGTGTGCAATGTGTCCTCCAAAAACATGTAAAGATAAAATGTGCTGTTTGAATAGGTGCTAATTACTTTGAGGCACACAGTGCTCATTAAGAACAGTAACTGGTACCTGCCTAAACCTCCACGTAGCAGCGAGAAGTTTTAGGGAACAGGAGGGCTGCTGTGGTAGAGTAAAACCAACACTTGTGTCGGAGTCAACCAGCATTTCTGTCAATAGTTTGATCTATTTTAATGATTATCAATACTGATGTTGAGTGTAATCACCTTGTCTGATACAATTGCTAGTATCTAAAAGTCAACTTGATTTTAATGGTTTATCATTAGGGGTATTATTTAGTTGGATTAAACTGGTCTTAATTCCTCTGCAGTCATTCTTTAAGAGCTATTTGGAGCATGTTACAGCAACCCCCCTCACCACAATATGAATCAATGCCCTGTCTCTATACCATATACTTTCAGCAGCATCTAGCAAGCAGCCATATGGATGGACACTGAAGTACTACAAGCTATTAATATTCACGTATCAACCCTACCACCATTAAAATTTCCTCAGAATGCACCACAGCAGTGGTTGGATTTACATCTCCTGGTGGTGATGGGGCCCACTAACCCCCAACTGTCAGGAGAACAGCTGGGAAACCCTCAATGAGCTGGGGATCTGGAGAAGTTGGAGCAGTACTGAGGAGCTTTCAAAGGGATGGATCTGAGCCCACCGGAGGAAGCGCTGTGCTGCTGAGGCAGCTCTGGGTGCATCCCTGTCACTTGTCATGGTGCCCATGGTGGCACTGCCTGCTGGCAGCCACCACGCATCCAGGCACAGGGTGAGTGACCTGGGCACCACTTCTTGCTCAATGAATCAACGTTCTCTCTTTTAGACAATTAACACATGTTTTGTCAGTGGGAATACAAGCACGAATTTAGAAAAAATTATTCCAAGAGCCAGTCAGAAGTGGCAAATTATGTATATATTTTTTTAATTGAAACAAGTGATCAAAATTGACGTGTAGTGGCCAGGAGTAACTCCATTCCTTGGAGACTCTTCTGTGGAAGATGAACAACTATGTTAGCTATATTATTTGACTAATTTCTTTAAAAATAAAGCCCTGAGGACACGTTAGATGTTTCCTTTAGTTAATGAGATTTCCATGATAGTTCAGAAAATAAAATTAGAAAACAATACTGTTAATCTTGGATTACATGCAGCACGAGGGAAGAATTAGTAGCATAAAGCGGGAAGATTAAGACACTTTGCTTTCCCACAAAGTAGCTGTGATAGAAGATACATGGTGTATTTTCCCGTCTGAGGTGACCGGGATCTGCCCTTTAGTCTCTAACCTGGTGTGTCTGTGCACGGCTCGACCTTTCTCTGACAGGCCAGGGTCTGGTCCTGAGAAAATGATTGTGGGCTGAGAAAAGGGGTGACAAAGACCTTACATACCAATAGGTGATAGAGAACAGCGAGGACAACTAATGTATTTCATCAGCTCTTGCAGTTGAATGGCTAATTGAAAACAATGTTTTCTCAAGTGTAAGCATTCACTTAACCCATATACTAAATACTACATACGTGTGAATTATCAGTAAATAACTATCATTGCTTCCCATTTAAAAAGTTAAATTATTTTCCATTTAAGATCTCAAATTAAATCATAGTAACTTTATATACCCCATATTTAGCTGTTCCAATAAACAGCAGTATGAAACGGGGATAAAAAGGCATACCAAAATAGGATTAGATGTAGCAATAAAAGGGGAAATAATCTTTGCAGAAATGACATAAGGACAAATTCTAACTGCATTAAAAAATAGCAAGTCTTGGTTTCAATCACCAGCCAGGCAGGAGTTTGATATCCTCATGTGCACAGCATATAAATTTGTAAGCACGACAAATTGCATTTCAATTCATGTACTGAAAAGGTTGACTTTAATACCCTCTCCTCGCTTCAGAAATGAGGGAAAACAGGTTTGCCTCAAGTACACACGGAGACTAACGAGGTCACCCACTTCGCCAGGGTAGATCCTGCCCAAACCCAGCGTCTCGCAGAGCTGTGAATCGTTTCAGAAGTTCTCGGGGTGCGACTTCACAGGTGGCTTTTCTTCAGCTCTCATGGCGCTGCCCAAACCACCTGCCGAGGTGGGAATCACCACGCAGCATTCCTGGTAATACTGACCTGCTGGGATGGATCTGTCCTGCCAGGGCACCTCGTGCCACCCACACCGAGTCCACCATCACACTGTCATCGCTCCAGGGGAACCCGGCCCATTTCTAGCAAGAACACAGGGTTGGGTTACTCCTGTCAGTTACTGCTGCAATAGAACCTGCAATTCAATTTCCACACACAGCAGCGGGGCTGAGGTTGTCCCCCACCACTCCAAACCACCCCCCTGGGGTTTAATCAGCGGGGCAGGAAGTTCTACAGGAGTTCATAGAGAAAAAAGCACTTTGGGTGGCAATTCAGATACGACAAATCGCATTCGTTTCTTTTATAATTTAAAAGTAAATTCATTATTTATTAGTTTCTACTATTTCAACATGAAATTTCAATCATTTCCTTTTAACAGCTATCTGAAATCAAAGGGAAGGGGTTCTATGATGAGCCCAGGAATGAATAAAATCTTCATACTGACCTTTTTTAAAAAAACAGCCCCTTTTTTCCCCACAGATTCATTTATTGACGAGTGAATCACTATACGTATATTTAATATTAACAAGTTTATTCTTTGAGATAATTTCATTAAAGTCCAATTCAAACACAAGGCAGTTTTGCAAAAACTCCACAACTGCCAGGTACAATCTCCTCAGCTTCTCATTCAATTTTTTTTTCTCTCTGGTACTCTCTGGTACTCTACTCTCTGGTACTAAACCAGAGGCTTACAAAGAAATGCATATTGTACAAACCCTTTATGTGAGGTATGTGATGACATACAGTAATTATAACCCTTGGAATACACAGGTATTTATGCCTAAATACTTTAACCCTTAGAAATGAAACGCACAGTGATGCTCTGCAACGAGGCTCCCGCCGACTTACACCAGGATCCTGCTTTCGCATCAGTAACAGATCCCTCTGCACTCAAGTGACTTAATTACAGGATTTTTTTCTTCTGGTGCATACAAAATTGAGTACAAATAAAAAAGGCCAAATCTACCATACCTGGATGGAGCAGTCAATAACTCCAGGCTGGGTTCAGGGCTCAGGGGGAATCTCTCCCATTGCTTTTAAACCAGTCCTGTTACTGGTAACCAGATGTACCTGCTCAGCTCAAAATAAATACTCATCCCATGATACGTACTGTATCGGGGCGTCAAATATTTCTACAGCAGCCATTGTTATGACTCCTTATTGCACACTTTAGGGAGAAACAGCTAAAACTGGGGCAAAAAAACATCAGGGGACAAAAAAATAGTATCTATCCTGAAACAAACCAGTAAGTATTAAATATTTTATTGTTGGCGTGTCATTTGCAAATAAGTAATGACAAATTAGTGACAAAATAAATAATTAAAACCAGAGCAATAAATTTGGTCCCCAAGCAACTGTTTGTCAAAGTCATCCCAGAGCAAAATCCAGTGAAGCCAGGAGTGGAATCCAGCCTGGCACTATGCAGTCTCCTCATTCACCAGCAACGGCTCCACCTCCAGCGCCACTAAACCAGAGCGTCTTCCCTGGTGCTGACGATACAGGATGAATTGCACCGTCACCTGGTATTTTGGGGTAAGGAAGTCATTAACCAGCGTACAAAGGTAGCATTTGCTGTACTTGCTCTCATCAATTAAACCCCAAATAAGCTGTACAGAATAAAAGCAGCCATTCATTTAGTTCTGGCACAGATGCTGAATACCGGAGTCCGCAGAGGAAAGCTTAAAACTTGCCGTGTCTAATTCATGTACTGTAGTGTAAGTATGATCCATTTATTTAATCCTGACTGTGGAATTTTCTACATTAGCATATAACCTTTTCCAAATCCTACTTAACGCTCATTTTCAGTACTTCCTTATGGCAAAAAGTTCAATTATATTTCACTTGCAACACCAGAAAAGGGAACATGCAGAAAAACTCCAACTCAAAACTTCAGCTCTCATTGGTTATGTGGCTCACATACACATGAAAATATCCCTTATTACCTCATCCTCGCACTTGCAAGGTCCCAAGTGTGAAATTCATTGGTAGCAGAATAAGAACCAGGTTCATCTAGGAACAACGAGGAATCAAACATACCGCCCTGTACCACTCCAGCCTCGGTGGTCTAAATGCCATGAGCTGGGCTGAGGGAGGTGACATGATTAAAAGCTTTCCTTAGCAATCCATCAGCAGGGCTCTTCAGATAACAAAATTCTCCTTTCCTGCAAAATTCTCAGTGGCTTGACATTTACAGGCACTGACACATAGACAAGACTATGACTCAATATTTAATGCTGTTTTCAACACAGAGTTGTGCAATTAGACATAATTATTTATTCCTATTTGTAAAACAGATGATTGGAAATACCAGTAATGTAGAAAGAATGAACAAGTATGCACTTGTCATTTTTTCTTGATGGTTCCAACTCTCCAACAAAATTATTGACTTTGAGCATAGATAGCCTATAACTAAAAAAATAATAATAATAAATAAAACAACAAACCAGGAGGTGGGCATCCAGAACGGATAGGAAAGATCTGAGAAGGAAATCAGATGGGTGTAGTAGATGAGGTCAAGTAGGGAGCCTCCAACATACGGATCCACATGAAAGCATGTTTAAAGGTACGTGTTGTAGAAACCTGGGTACCTTCTACAAATTCCAGAGCATACTCCTATACCTTCAGCTTTCACAGAGCCTGGATCACCACTACTGGTTGACATACAATCCCATTTAAAAAGTGAAACAGTTTCTCTGGGAGGAAATATGATATATGGAATTCTACCAGGAATCAGTTAAAATACCTTTAAAATAACTTGGCTGGCAGACAATGGTTGTGAGAAGTTTGAGGCTAATGTATGTAATTATTTAGAAAAGTAAGGAGAGGGAAAAAAAATAAGCTTTCTGGGAGGCCTGGATGAATGGGGAGGAAATTCTCTACATCCTAGGCAGAGCCCCAAAAATTATCCCACCTTCCCAAAGCCTTCTAGTATCCCACCTCTAAAGCCTAGACAGGATTTCCTTCAGAGACAGGAGGTCAGCACTCCTTCTTCAGGCTTTCTATAGTATTATGTGGGGGATGCTTTCTTCTCAGAGGTTAGAAAATTAGTTTTACAGCATATAAAGCTACCACTTAAATTTCCTGCCTTTTTTTTTTTTCCTTTTCTTTTTTATAGGCCTTACAATACTTGCAGCTGAGCAGCTCCCCAGGTCTTAGCAGTTGCACTGGTGGCAAAAGACACTGTGAATTGGGAACTAGATTTGCTGAAATTAGGCTGCAGGCTTGGGACAAGGCTGTGCTGTAGCACTGTGCATTATGTCTCTCAGCCACCAAGCTGGCAACAGCAAGAAAGCTTTTCAGGAGGAATAAATTAATAACACAAGTTCTATGGAGCTTATCAAACAGTATTTCCAGAAAATGTTTTTGTAGCATATGTACTCAGCTGCTCCTATTTTTTAAATAAACGCTGAACTGCCAAGAATACTTAGTCAGGAAACTAACTTGCTGCTCAAGTCTGACTTTCGGGGGGAAACTTTAAGACCTAAGCACGCAGACAGCCCAAAGCAGAGGAGACAACCAAACTGACTTCCCAGAATAAAGTTCATGACAGCCACTGAGCTACCATATCAAATTTGTTTCACTAAATTAAACAATTTAATAACAATTAAAAAAAAAAAAAAAAGAAATAGTTTTGAGACAAAAGCAGGTATTTACAGGAGTGTAGAGAAGTTTTATGTTTGGCTGTGAGACTCTCCTGGCTGAACTGTCAGGTCTGACTTACATTCTTTGCAGAGTGTAATTAAATTACAAAGCGTGATGTTTTGTAGAAGTACATAATGGATTCCAAGTGGTTGCCCTGCAAATCACAAAAGCTGCAAGAGAAAAGTCTGTGTACAACAGCTTGGCTCTTGCTGAATATACTTTGGCTATCTAGTAACAACCTGGCTACATTTAATGAAAAGAAGTACACGCGGAGGATTCGAACACAGTTCTCTGACAATAGGGTGATGTCAAACAAAACAAAACAAAACAAGGCAAAAAATCTTGGTAAAGGGCTTTGTCTGAACTAAATACAATGCAGAGTTGTTTGGTTTTGGTGGGAGCGGGGGAGGAAGGAAGCAGGGTGAAAAGAGGGTAGTAAACTTACAGAAAAGGACAAAGTTTTCTGGAAAAAGTTGCACTTGGTTCAGCCTCTTAGAGACTTAGTGATGGCTGCTGTTAAAAGCCTAAGGGCAGAACTGGCCATCAATCGACTTCAGAACATGTAGAACTGCACCCTTGTGTACAAGTGAAACAGTAAGTAACCAGAAGCTCTAATAAGGTTCACCATGGATTCCTCCACTAGGCAGACTTAGCGTCCCTGATGGAGAAGGCACCCTCTTCTCAGCCTTTTAAGCCCTGGGTTTTGTGGTTTCTTGAGAAACTCCAACCACCTCCACTGCAAAGCAGCAGTTGGAAAGAAACATTTACTGGAAGAGCAAATCATGTCCAATTTAGAATTCAAATGTGCAATGCTATGAAACTCCTCTTGAAATGAAAAGGAGGACAATTCATGCTTTACAAACAATCGGCCACTTCCATTATTTATCGAAAATAACTGGCTTATTGTGCAACCAAATAACTGGAGACACCACGGAAATAGGATGACCATGTTATCCTGTTAAACTGAGCCGAAACAACTCCAGTGTAATCCTGCACTAAGTAATGCTGGAGCTGCTGTTCCAGCTTTGATCAGGAGTCCATTTGTGTCTAAAAATAGTCAATGCCAGCCGTGTCAGATGGAAGCAAAAGAATACTGCTGCAGACACAGAGTAAGTGAACTCTTAATCCTTGCTTGGACCTTGAGAAATGAGAGTTTGTTTTCCACCTAATGAAACTCTGGATGCTATCAGGAGCAGGGTCTACTAGAATTAGGCAATTTCTGCAACTACTCTTCAAAAGAAAGACTGCTACACAAATGATCAATTATGAAGCACCTCCCTCTTCAAAATTATGACTTTTTGGTTTAATTCCTGTTTCCCAAAACCCAGGTGGATCCATTTCTTTGTCTTCTGGTCTAACGTGACATAATGGTTTGTTAGATTTTTGATTTTCTTGCTCAGCAAGAGACAGTAATGAAGCTCTCTTTAAAAGCATTGACTTCCATACCTTCAGGGCTTCTCAAAGCAGGAGGTCTGCTTTTGTTTTCTCTTGATTACAAATACTTTATACATTTTCAACTAACACTATATACTTGACTAGATTCCTATAAGCTCCTCAACCTGATTTGGAAGCATCTGTTTTCAATATAATTTGAATTGGAGGACTATTAGCAAGATTGGATTCAGACTCCAATCAAGACAGAACCCAGAAATGAATGTCATGTGCACACTGGCACCACAATCCCAAGGCAGGGCTCAGAGAGGGGGGCGGTTTGTGGCCAATAAAAAAGTTCCTTTTCAGAGTACATCATAGAAAGGCATCTGCAAATATGCACAGAATGTACTGTAAGGGTCATCAAGATCAAATTCTAGGGGCTTTTTTGGGTAAATAAATACTGGCTGGGTTATGTTTCCAGCTGGGGTGGAAGAAAGAGTCACTACTTCATTCACGGAACAAATGGCCCAAGTGCTCAACTACCAACCCTGAACCCTGCAGTCTGCTCATGCCCAAGACACTGTGTTGTCTCACAAGAGACCAAACTACAATGTATTTCGAAACGGGCCATGAAACACAGTTCGGTCTCACCACTGCACTAGGGTATTGTGTTCCCACGGTGCAGAATGTTTTACTGAACTGCCCACTTAAATCACCATGGCTGGAGATGCAGAAAATACAGATGGCTACTCTGAACGACAGGATAATTTAACTGTCCATCCAAAGGCCAGGGTCAGCTGTCCCATCGCTAGTCTAATTGGAGTGGATTATGAAATTACTTTAATCAGAAAGACAAGACTGATGCCTGGGAATCATAACTTCTGGAACCATTCCAGGTAAATCTGGTAAAGAACTTCTTTTTAATATGGAATGGATTAACACAATATGCTTCAGCATGGTCCTGAAATCACTCTTCGTTTTATCCTGTCTCATAGTTTGAGCTCATGGGGCTAAGTACCAAGATGTTTTCAGACACAAAGCTAAAATTCTTACTTCAGTGAAAATCAGAAAGGCTCCTCATTACTTTCCTTTAAGTGACAATATAAGCAATAGCAACACAACAAGTGACTGTAAACCTATAATGAACAGTAAGACCAAGTACCACCATGCTACTGTTCACTGGACTTCTAAAGCAAAAGCACAGTATTACCCTAAACATTTTGCTTTTAATTTCTTGATCACAAAATACTAATGCTCAATCTAGAAAGAACACGACTAACAATAACCAATATACTGTGGGCATCTTATGTATGTCTCCTGAATATAAGAGTAAAACAATTATAGCATTATAAGTTTGCTCAAGACTTTCAAGGAGCCGGCACGCTAATCTAGATAAGTGCTTACTGGTTAGCCCTTAGCATGATCCCATGAGCACAGCTGCTGGTTTTCAGAGGCATGCACTCAGTGTCTCAATGCATGTGATTTTGCCCCAAATTATGCAGTGAAGGGTAGCTGCAGCACTTCTTTAAGTGCTATCTTCTGAAACTAAGTTTGCCAAAACCTCATTGTTTGTCTCTGACGTTAATGCAATCTTGCAATAACATGATTTAACCAAATTCCCAAAGCTATAATTCCATATCTGCATTTAAAAACAGGCAGGTTTGGGGTTTGTTTTGGTTTGTTTGTTTGGGATTTTTGTGGGTTTTTTTACATTTATCAGACAGCAAACCTAAGAAAAATGTCACAATGTGCAACGCCCCCCCCAACTTTCAGAATGCTACATATTGGCTACAAGATATAAATTAAGCTGTGCTGTGTAGCTTTAATATAGATATTTTCTACTAACTTGTTGTTCTTAACAAGAAATATAATTATAAAAAGTTCATAAAACAGATTTATGATCAGATTAGAATCACAGGAAAAAAAAATCCTGACTTTTAAAAAAAACCCACAATTTCTGATCTACTTATTAACAAGCCTGTCCTGAGAAACTCTAGTTAAAACAGGAAAAGGATACAAAAATGTCTAGAAACAAAACTCCAAAGCTGCCAATAAGCCATGGAAGATGGTGTAAAAAGTAGGGGGTCCGGAAGGATTCGGCAGCTGGCATCTTTAAAACCAGGCTCAGTCCGTATGTACAGTTCCCCATCATGGCTAAAGCAAACAGCAGGTAAGAGGTGCCTTCTGTTGATCTTCTTTGGAACTAAACACAAAGAAGTTTTTGCAAATACAAAGAAATGTTAAAACATGTATCACAGTAGCCAGTCATAGATAATTTTTGGCATTTTGTACTATAAAACATCCAAAGACTTTCAGTCATTCTTGTCCATCTCTTCCTGGGCTCTGAAGCCTCCCAGCTTCACTTTCAGTCCCCATCCCTGAATGTGTTTAAGAGTCAATTTGATGTGCTCTTGGGGGGTATGGTGTAGGGGAGAACTTTGTAGAGCAGGGCTGATGGTTGGACCCAATGAACCCGAGGGTCTCTTCCAACCTGAATGATTCTGTGATTCTATGATTTCAGCAGTGAATGAGAAGGTAGAAGGGGAATATGAATAGGCGTGGATAATAATTCCCACGATCAATTGAAATGCCTACATACAATTGATGATGCAAAACCTTCAGGTCTTGTGTTGGGTTTTTGGTGTTGTTTTTCTAAATATACTGATAGTGAAGAGGCTGGAGGGGTGGAAGGGAGGAAGATCAGTATTGACATCTTTGTGAAAAGGGGCTAAAATTCTAAACTAATTTTTCTCTTATTCTAACTTTTGATCCTATGGTTGGTAGTTTGGAGAAATAAAAAAGGGAGATACCACTTGTGCCTGACAACAATCACACAAAGCACATTTCTGCTCATAGCAAATAAATACAACTGTAAACAATTCCTCTTCCCTGGCCAATCAATCTTCTTCCATTAAAGACCACAATTTTCCTAAAATTCTCACCATTTTCCTCTGAATGGGAAAAATAGCCTTTTTTTCTTTACTGTTTTAGAAAGTCATGACAGAAAGTAAACTTCTGAGATCAAGAATCCAACATTTCAAGCAACAGGGAGTATTTTGTAAAATATACAAGTTTACTTAGCCAAAAACCTACTTACATTTTTATAAAGCTGAGGAAACCTGCTTCCCAAGTAAAACACA
>VZTM01029811.1:352893-383979 GCA_013400555.1 Jacana jacana
CAGGACACGTAGCCGCAAATGAAGCCTGACATTTCAATCATATCGAGAGAGGCCTGAAAGAGAAAGGTACATACATTTTGGCAAGAGTGTTTTCAGGCATTTCAGAGGATTAAACAGAGAGTCCAGTGGCTGATTTTCTGGACAGAACTCCTTTCAAAGCAGTTCAGTCCTGCTTTTCAAATGACCAAAGAAGGCTAGAAAGGGTTTAATCTTTATCTCACAACAATGCACACTGCTGCGTCATAGCCATGACTGAGATCAAAACTAGTGCTGGGCTTTAGGATACGACACTAATATCAATCCAGTCCTGCTAAAAAAGCCTGGGTACAATAACTCAAACCAAAGCTAAAAACTGTGGCTAAGGCCACTGAAAAAAAAAAAAAAGAATCATCCTGTCTGGAGGAAGCAAAATACTCGTTTTTCACAGTTTAAGAGTTGTTAGTTTTTTTACTCTAGCTGTGTTTTGAAAACAAGCTGCTTCCCTGCTGGGCAATGTTGCTGGATTACAATTATTTTAGTGGCATTAGTATGAAGGCCATAAAATTGCTAGAATAGCCTGTGAACTTTCCTGCTGAAATGACAGCAGTAGCAGCAGGTACAATTGTAATTTTCCACTTCTATTGATTTCACTTGTGACTGTGTAGTCTCTACATGGATGCCTACAGTATTTAACACAAGCAAAACCACAACATGTATACATGTTATTTCACAGGAGCAGCACATCCTAATTACCCAAGGGACAGAATAAGCCCGAAACACCAGGAGCTGCTAAAAGAAGCAATTTTATAACTTCTTTATTTTGGGATGTATGGTCCATAGTTAAACCATCCACATAGTGCCACATTCGTGATCTCTAAATCATTGTTAAAGATGTTATCCAAATATCTCTAAAGCTCAGAGTACACAAGACATTTTTCAAGACACTTTTAGTGGGATTTTTTGGAATGGAAGCAGATAAGCACTTACATTACTCCTTTCGATTGCTGTACTCTGGTCTTGGTCTCTTAGTAACAGCTGACAGGCTAAAATAACACACAGGGCTACACACACCATGATCCAGGTTACACAGAAATTCTTCAGGCTTTTGCTGCCTAGAAAGACATACAAACAAATTAGCTGAAAAGTAACATCTGCTGTTGATTTAAGGTTACTTTTTGTTTGCAATACAGATATGTAAATTTAAAGGTACAATTTCATGTATCTTTTCCTTGGCAGCAATGCAAGTCCACCTTTTCCTTCTGGGCTCTGTGCCGACCCCTGCTCACAATCACAGTTGTGCTGTGTCCTCCTGCATCAACTGAGGGCAGCAGTGCAGGAACAGGAGGGGAACTCTTGAAATGAGGATTGCTACTGAGAAAGAAAAATTTCATACTCAGCTTATCTCTTACATTAGCTCCTAATAGTTAATATATCATCTATCTGCCTATATAATCAAACAATAGCTGATAAACAGAAAACTGCTAAGTAAAATAGAATGTAATGGTTTCTTCCAGCACATCTTTATTTAAAACTGCCAAAGCAAGGGGGTATTTGAAATTTGAATTAACAAAAATATCTTTAAGATAAGTATGTAATCTAAGTGCACTGCTGGACCAGTCTCCATGTCCACAGCTGACCAGATAGCGAGATGTAACAAGGCTCATGTATTCAAAGACATTGACTTTGCCTCACAAGTCTCCACAGACAAGACAACTTGAAAAGAGCAGACAATCCTACAGAACCCTGGAGCTCTATCTTCTGTATCTACAAGATGCTGGCCAAGTCCTGCAGTCACTGTTACTGGTAATGGCACTGGTAAGCCTGTTCCAAAGACCTGAAGTCCAAACTTCGTAGTGCTGTTCCACAGGCTACACTTTGAGATGTAAAATTGACCAGTTTGTCCAGGGTAACTGCTCCAGAACTGAGTATTAAAAGCCCTCTTTTGAGGCTTTACTCACAGTGCCATGCCTCCCTCTCCGGCTATGCAAACCATTGAGCTGAAACCAGCCCTAGCACTTAAAAAGTACAAAAAGCCTGTGTTTGTTTTCAAGAGTAGGCATCAGGAAGGAACCATCTTCAGCACTGACCTATCTCCAGGTTTATTGTCAGTTCCATATTGAATGAATCTGCTGTACCCCTATTTGGTCTGCTGGACAGGCATCTGTTTTGCTTCAGCTTTTTGTTACCTCTGCTGTACCATGGATTTTCTTTGATACCTGAGGGGTTTTTTGGTTTTTTTTTTTTTTTTTTTTTTTTTTTGTTTTTTTTTTTTTTGGTTTTGGGTTTTTTTTTTTGATTTGTNGGTTTGGGGTTTTTTTTTGAGATTGATGAGTTAATGCTTTTGATTTGTTACAATGTGAACAGAGCTTTCTGTCTTCCATTTCAGTCAAAACAGCAATCTCTTGGTAGGCTGCATACTACAACTACTGCCAGGATTTTATGAAGCACTACTCAAGTAATTTCATTCCCCTTTAATATGTTTTTTAACTATACATATTGAATACATACATATATGAATATAGATATTTTATGCTATAAGCAAATCATGTCCTGTTTCAATCAACATGGAGGAAACTAACTGAACCACAAAAAGAAATAATGCCTGCTTTCAACGTATACATATATGTTGATCACTCTAAATACATAGTAAAACCATGGAGTAAGTTAAAATATGGAACCCGATTCCACAAAGCTACTGCATTTTTTTTCTGTCTATATAAACTGAAAGTACTGCATGGAAAATATTTACAGATAGAGGGGGGAAGAGGGGGAGAGGGGGAGAGGGGGTTCCTCTCAAACACACAACTCTTTTCACAAGAGTCTGAGAAAACAAAGTAACAGGCCTAACAACTTCAACCAGAATTTGAGCAATGTATTTTTTGATGCCTCTGAAAAAGACTTTATTTAAATACTGTAGAAAAAAAATCAAGGTAAAGAGCATGCTACATTATGAAAGAACACTTTAATTTTAAAAAAAAACTTACATTTTGTCATCTGATTCTTGAGCTTATAGTAGACAAATTGTGAAATCATAATTATATCCATGTTAACATAAAAAATGGCAGTGACAATCTGAAAGAGAAGACACATTAGCTTGTTCAGTATACAAAAAGTTCAAAATACCTTAATTTAACTGCATGGAAATTTGGCTTCATAATCATAATGTGAATAACAAATACCAAAGGACTGCCAAAAAAAAAAAAAAAAAAAAAAGTGTTTCCAGCACAAAACAAGTGAGATTGCTGCAGATGAATGCAGTGCAAATCTTATGCAAGAAGCAATTGCTGACACAATCACAATAGCTGCTCATTTTCCAGGATATTAGCAAAAATTCCTACCTGGGCAGACTGATAAATCCTTCTTGCCCAGAAGCTTAAGTCTGCTCCACCTAGTTTTCCAGCACTTCAGAGCTACTAATCTAACTCAGTGCCTCTTCCCTCAATAAGACAAAAATGGCATTCTTTTTTCCCTTTTCATAATGGGGAGATGCAACAGTTAGTGCCACACATTAAGTTGTAAAAGAGAAGAGAACTCTGTCCACCCTTGGGGTCCAGCTCCAGCTCGTGAAGACTTCTGCAGGTGGCTGCCACATACCTCTTTCTCTTTTAATTAAGAGTAAAAAATAAAAACAGCAGGTAAGAAAGTTTCAGACACAATTAATGTATCAGTGACAACTACTGTTTCTTTCAAAGAAACCCTTCCCTTAATGAAGAAATTACATTTTCAAATTAGTCAGAGATTAATAACTTCAAACTAGCATTTCTTTGGTAATAAACAGCTTTGCTGAAAAAAAAAAAAAAAAAAAAAGCAAGTTTCAAGAGTAGGAACTCCAAAACATCTTGATCTATTAGAAGCTAAACAGCACCTCTTCCTTCCAGCCCTATTTGCTCTGCAAGCTTAATTTGAAGCTGAAGCTTAACTGAAAATTCCTCACTTCATTCATCACTGAGTAACACCCAGCAAGTCTCTCCAAATGTTAATTACAAGTGTGAAAGAACACATGACAGCATCAATGTATGCATTTGGGAAATTATGACTTCTTTTATGGCTGGTAGATCAGTGAACAGAACACAAAACCATTTTCTTTTCCAGCACATGCTTCACTGTACAATATTAAGTTATCCTAGAGTTTAAAGAGACAGTTTGAAAAGCATAAATCAAAAAGTAGGAGTATTGACAGATTACCTGAAGTGGCAGTTGATTTGTTAAATAGCAGCCTATGAAATTTGTAAGATCTCCAGCTATCCAACACAGCAGAAAGCCCAAAGACAGTGCTTGGTCCACTCTTCCATTCTGGCAGGCAACGTAAATTTGACTGGCACAAATTCCAGAAGTAATTGTAAAACAGTGTAAGCAAAAATGTTTAATAATATCAGAAGTACATTTTTCAAAATCTGAATAAAGAAAGATTAAAACTCTGACCACAAGAGACCTATCACAACAATACTCCACTTACCTTTTGAAGAAGAACTTAGTATCATCGTAGCTCACCATGTCTTACTCTAGCATAACAAAAAGCTCAAATCAGAACCTCATTACTGTTTGCATTTGCTCCTTTTTCTGTGGCCTGCACTGAAATGTCATTTTCTGGACACCAGAACTATGTCATAAGCATTTTATATTAATCTGCTTTGAATATCAACTTTTAAAATACTGAAATAAGAAAAACAATGTTACATAACATAGAAGGGGCAAGAATGAACACAGCTTCTAAAAGAGTTGACACCTACAATTACGCCTCTAAATTGGAGAGCTGTTATTCAGATTCACAATAGGCACTATGAAGCAATCCCAAATCTGAGTCCATTAGACGTATCTTGATGAATTCCACGCTCACTAACATGAGAGTTTTAATGTAAAGCCCCCTTTCAACTAACATTTCTCAAGCTCACCGCTTACCAAGAGTGGTTTTCTTTTGCTTGATTTCTATAGCCCTTTTACTAGTTCAGTAAATTATATCCCCCTTATGGGGACAGACTTTGGAGTCAATCCCATTTTGCTTCAGGCATTTCCACCTGCTGGGAACATTCCTACTTTTCCTTTGTCATGTCCTACCTACACATCCGAAACCTGAACCCCGTGCCAGCGACCAAGCAGCAACTGATTTAGCACTCACAAAGTGCTAACTCACATGCTGCTGCTGACCTTTTCCCAATCCAAATGTCTTTGGCAGAAGCCAGCACAACAGTATTGGTGACATGGCATGTGGTTTAAATAAACACCAATCCCAGCCTCCGCTGCAAGTGTGCCTGCGTGTGCACACACATCTCAGGGTGGAGAAGATAAGAGAGAAGAGGTGATTTATTCTCATTTGCTCTAAGTGGCAGAGATTAGTGTCAAGTCAGTACAACAGAACAGTACATCAAGCTCATTTGTCAACCACTAAATATTGTTGCAAACATGAACAACATGCTTCTCTGGCATATTATATCTGTATTATGCAGATAGAGAAACATATCCAAGATAAAAAAAAAAAAAAGGCAGATTTTGAAAAAAAGCTTCAGGCAAGATTACTCATGTTTGAATCTGAGGACTGCTTAAGACTTTAAACTTACGGTAGTGCAGCAAACAGAAAACAGACAATGGAAAGCAGTCCTATGACAACGCTCCAATACTCCCACGCATTCTCGACACATTCTTCTAGGAGATGCCAAATCCATGGTGTTCCATTTATGCACAATCTCCTATTCTCTATTGGGGAGATATTGAAAGCATGTGTATACAGCTGAGAAGCCATCATTCCTGGACCGAGATTCAATTTCAGAAGTTTATTTCTGCCTCCATTTTTACCCCATGCAAATCTGCAAATCCGTTTACCAATGCTGAATATCCTCTGTGAAAAGACCTCTGCATCCAGACGGATGCCTGATATCACAGTTATTTCCAATCTCATCAACGAACCTGCCAAATCCAAAGAAATACATACAGCCAGTGTGAATAAGACATTAACAGTACAATGCTTGTTTATATTTATTGCTTGCAGAAGAGAAGTTAGACTTCCAAGAAAGAAAAACACTTTGTGGTCCATCACATTCATTAGCTCTTGACAAATATGCAACACTCCAGATTTAGATCGCTTTAGCGTTTTAGTCTGAGGTTGTGTTAGACACAGACTGCCAGTCACAGAGGTGCCAGTGCTCTGCTACAGGCTAAAGCAAGCCAAGCAATTTATTTGCACTTAAGACCAAAACTCTGATTTTCATGTTCGATATTATGCCAATGAAGTCACAGTACTTTCTTTAATGGTATTACCCTAGACACTGAACACTCTACTCACACTAAATACCATGTTTTCTATGCAAGTAATTTCAGGATAATGTTATTAAAGAGGAGTCACTCAGATCCCCAAAGAGCTCTAAGGTCTATTTTATCTAGACAGACCACCAGGCTACCTAGTGATTCAACATAGTGTCAAACAGTTTGTGCTACTTAATACTTCAGAGCAGAGATGGAAAGCATAAGAAACTTGCAGAATGCAACGCTGGGTACTCCTGATCCCAGAGTCCCCAAAATGAAACACAGTAGTGCAAGACGGCTTACATTTTGAACAGAAAGTTGGGTTTGACCTTTAAATTTTTTCTTGTAGCTAATTACAATAATTCTGGCTGTTTTTTGTTCCCATTGAAATATCCATCCTATTTGAAACTTTGGTATTCACTTAGAAGGGTAACCATTAGAAAATTGAAGAAAATTAAAACAAAAATGCAGAATTATCTATTACTATTCCTTGAAACTTCCTGCTGACAAAAAACAGCTGATTTCCTACTCATTCTGATGATAATTTAAGTCCCCTGAAGGTTAATAATTCCTCATATAGAAGAAGTTAAAATCAACCAGGTATTAAGGAAAAAAGCCAAAGGAAACACACTGTTTAAAAAAAAAACCAACTAAATACTAGTAGGTTCACCTATTTACTATTTAAAGCCAGATGTAGAACCAGTAACAGGAAAGATGATTAAAACTTCTAAGCCCATTTGGAACATCTCAGATGCACAGCAAATTCAGAAAATAGGGAGAAGTACTACTGAGGTACACGAGCATCCCTCCAGAAGTGAAGAATGTTATTTAATGTTTCACAGACAACAGTGCCCAGAGGCCTGATGTTCGTGGCTGGGATTTCTGATGTTCTTCACTCCACACACATGGGGACAGGGCTCAGATGAGTTGGCAGCATATCCTTTCTGCCATGTAACTGGTTGGAACCACCCTCATTACCCATCAGACTACTTCCAAGTCTTGATGAAGTTTCACAAAGTTTGTTTTCATAGAGCATCATCCACTGTAAAGTTAGGACTCACTTTGCTAGTCATCGAGAAACCCGCTTTTTCTTTTCACGAGACTTCATGTGGTATTAAATGCTGGACTGAGTTTTCTGTAGAAACCAGCTGCCTCTGAAGAGAACTGTCATCACTGGACCTAAATCAATTAAATGATGAAAAAAGAACATGTATTCATACACTGTGAATTGACCTTAACCTATTAGATCTACTCAATTTATACTGGTGAAGTTACTAGGCTTTGTAGCTATCTTTGAAAATAATTTTTAAAGTTTAAATAAAGGTTGTGAGTAACTTTTAAGCTTTCCTACTTTGGGACTCTGCAGCTGAATAGGGCCTTACCACCCACTAAAAAGGGAGAAACATCAAAGCATACTACTTGGGCAGTTTTGAGGCATGAACCTTCAAGTATTTGTAAACATTGTAACGAAAACCTTACACAATTTATCCAAAATAAGTCAGCTGTAAAAAAAAAAAAGAATTAAAAAAGAAAATTGAACAGGGTATTTTAAAACCACGTCTGAAAAATTAGATTTAACCTGGTATTTAAAACCATGTATGAATCTCATGACTGCAGTTGGACTCACACATGCAAAAGTTCTCTTATAAGATCAAGGACTATGTGGTAGCAAGTCTAAACCAGGCAATTCAGACTCAGTCACCTGATCTTATGCTACACCCTGCTCCAAAACCCTGCAGCTATTACAGAAAACCAAACAGCTTAAAAAGTGGTAGGAATTAGTCGGGCCACTTACACTTCCCAGATGACTGAAAGACTTGAGCTTTGGCCTCCTGCCACACAACACACTTAACACATTTAGAGCGTGTGGATATTCTTGGGTTCCTCTTACTTAACATTTATGCAGCAGAATAGTGTTTGTGTGGCCAGTGTTTGTGACCATATTTTTAATCTTATAATGACTGTTATTTTTCTTAACTCCACAGCAAAGTATTCTGTCCCAGTAACAGCCCAATCACCAAAACCAGCAATTCCACCAGGAGCTAGAACAACTGGATGCCAAACTTAACGGCCACAAAGCCTTAATTCCTCCTGCCATTGATGGGAAGGCAAAAGGCAACGGTGTCAGTGATCTCCAATTATTTTCACACTGGCTGTGCCATATTAGCATATACCCTTTGCCAAATAAACTGTATCTTCTGACACCGAGGAATTTCATAACTATATATTCACCTCAAAAGAATAATAGTGTTTGAGCTAGACCAATACAGATGGTCTCCCCCAATATATACGGTCTTGCATAGAGATTTGAACTGTTCCTCAACACTTAATAAAAAAACCCTTTTCTTCTGTTAGATTAAATGCTCTGCACCTGAAAAGAGGATAAGGAGATTGCTATGACGTCTCTTTTCTTCCTCTAGTATTAAAGTTGCCAATGAGGAGAAAAGAAAATAATATTAAAAGCTTTATTATGTTCCTGCAACAATTCCTTGCCATAACCTCATGTTCTTTCTTAGATTACTGCCCAAATACTAGTTACTTCTATTTGGAAAAGGTACAGTAGAGATGTTACTTTCACAGAACAGCTAACTCGGAACCTTGTCATCGTTTCTTTCTGAAAAGGTTGAGTATTTGTCCAGCTAGAAAAAAAAACCAACAACCTGCTATGGAGTAAGATAGTTAGCAATAAGGAATCTGTAGCTTGAGAGTCCTATTCAGACACTCTTTTTTTATTTTATTCCCTTATTCTGCAATCAAAACGTGCAAACAGTAATAGCCAATGGTTTAAAAGTGACATCCTTTCCGTTAAGAATAGCTCCACAGCACAGAGAGGAGAAGCAAGAACTTGAGAGACTTGCCACAGGTTCTCTGCCTCCCCAGCTGCCACGCTGCTGTGCGCATCCCTGCCTTCTGGTTGCTGTGTCTTCCTGGGCATCAAATAAGGAGACACTGCTAGTAATGCATAAAGATGTCAGATATGCGTGTTCAGCAGATGAGCAAGTTCTCTAAATAGCAGCTACTAGAAACCCAAAAGGATGTTCAGTTGTACTGTATTCATAATTTAGTCACCCCTGGGGAAAAGGAAGAGTGAAGCTAAGCTAAGGAGTAACTCAGGGCTTCCTCAAACACTGACAGGAGCAATACTGGGAATTGGATTTTATCTCTAGTTATTCTCTAAATGAATTTTTACACAACCCTGATAGTGAACGCTGCCTCTTCGGAGCTGAGGACAAAGCGTGATCAAATTTTACCAAGAAACCACCCCCAGTTCTCACAGAAAGCTTCTAACCCAGTTTATTAAAAAAAACAGAACCAAAACCAAACCCATCCCAGTAAAGAACACTACATCAGAAGTGCCCTCCTCACGGCAGCCCTTCGGGCCCCACCGCCCCGCAGCCGGGAAGGGGGTCCCAGAGGTGGCAGCAGCTTGTGGCCTCCCGCAGGCCCTGCCGGGGCTGTCCCCCCGCACCCCAGCCGGGGACCCCGCTCGGTCACCAGAGCAGAAGGCAACATTCAAGGAACCACAACGAAGAACGGCTTATGGGAAAAGGCAGCGGCGCCGGTTCCGCGCTGGGTACGGAGGGGGCTCGGCCCCGGCAGACCGCGGCAGGCCTATCCGGGGAGGCGCAGGCACCGACCTGGCGTGGGCTGCTGCTGCTCCGGGGGTCCAGCCAGGCCCGCCGCCGCACACCGCTCCCGGAGGACGACCCGGAGGAGAGAAAGGGGATTAGGCTCNGGACCGAGCACTCCCTGAGGATGGGGGCGCAGGTGTCGGCGTGGTGCGAGGAAGGTGAGGCCGAAGGGAACGAAGGACCGCAGGCCGGCTATGGCTGCAGAGCCCCGCAGTCTTCCTTGTGCCTGGCGGGCGGCAGGGGGGCGGCTGACACAGCCTCCTGCTGATACAGGTGCTGGGGCGGCGCTTACACTGACAAGGGGCAAACAACTGCAGTATTTTTAAAACCTAGGCAGTTATGTCAATGGTGTTAGAATCACAGAGTGGTTTGGGTTGGAAGGGACCTTAAAGACTATCTGGTTCCAAACCCCCTGCCAAGGGCAGCGACACCTCCTACCAGCCCAGGTTGGTCAAAGCCCCATCCAGCCTGGTCTTGAACACCTCCAGGGATGGGGCAGCCACAGCTGCTCTGGGCAACCTGGGCCAGTGTCTCACCACACTCATTGCCAAGATTTTCTTCCTAGTACCTCATTTAAATCACCTCTCTTTCAGTTTAAAACCATTCCCCCTCATCCTATTGCTCCACTCCATCATCAAGAGTCCCTCCTCATCTCTTCTGTTGCTGCTTTAGGGACTGGAAGGGGCTCTAAGGTCTTCCTGGAGTCTTTTCTTCTCCAGGCTGAATAACCCCAACTCTCTTTGTCCTCGCAGCTGAGGGGCTCCAGCCCTCAGATCATTCTGGAGGAAAACATCTCTTTCAGGCTTGCACAGTGTACGTACACCAAGCCGCCATGAGGAGGAATAGTGAAGCTTGGGTTTGTGTGATGAGGCCCTTGCCCCATTCATTCACTACAGGGGTGAAGCTGATGTGCCCTTTGCAAACCAGCTTCTGCTCTGGATAGCTAATAAACACCATGTTCATGCCCACTGGAGTTGTGGGGCCTTGGCAGCTCTTAAATGCCACCTTTTAATTTAATCAGCAGTGGCAGTTAAGAGATCCACATTACAAAGAAGTCTAATGAACACTCCCAGGATCTTTGTAGGATATGTACTTTACAACATTAATATTTTAAAATATTTTTATAGGAAAGAGTGTTGTATAATTTACTGAATTTTTAAATATAATTTTACTTTTTATTCTCATACAGGCTCATCATTTCTGTAGTTACTGCAGCCTAGCTGATTAACACAGGATTGGGAGAATGATTAAAGTAAGGCTCGGGTATCTGCATTGTTCTAGTTTAATTGCTGCTCAAGCAGTGATTCAGTGTTGGTTTTGGCAGTTGAGCAGCATTTCTCTGGCAGTGTGAAATTCCCTGTTTGTGTCCATGAGACTCATCTCTCGTTGATGAGCAAAAGCATACAGATCTGTAAAATTTTTAGTAGCGTGCAGACATATGGAGGGATAGGTTTTGCTACCTGCCTGACAACGTTTTGGCTGAGATGCTCAGATAGTGCCTGCTGTTGGAGAGACTGCTTGCTCGAGTCTCCTTGCCTGTGTAGGCAGAACTGGGTCTCGTGGCTGGTACAGAGTAGAAGAGGAGGGGAGCAGGCTGAAGCCAGTTCCTCCTAGAGAAACTGTCCGCACATTGCTTACGTGTGCATACTCTTTGCTGGGTAAAAGGCTGGCTGGTTGGCTGGGCCCTAAGAGTGCTAAATGGAGTCAATACAGTTGGCAGCCAGTCACAAGTGGTGTTTCCCAGCACTCAGTAATGGGGCTGGTTCTGTTTAATATCTTTATGAATGACCTGGAGGAAGGGACTGAATGCGACTTCAGTAAGTTTGCAGATGACACCGTGTTGTGTGGGAGTGTTGGTCTTCTTGAGGGTAGAAAGGCTCTATGGAGGGACCTGGACAGAGTGGATCAATGAGCCACGGCCAGTGGTATCACGTTCAACAAGGCCAAGTACCGGGTCCTGCACTTGGGTCACAACAACCCCGTGAACATTACAGGCCTGTGGAAGAGTGGCTGGAGAGATGCGTGGCAGAAAAGGACCTGGGGGAGCTGGTCGACTATGGGCTGAATATATCAGCCAGCAGTAAGCCCAGGTGGCCAAGGTGGCCAACAGCATCCTGGCCTTTACCAGCAACAGTGTGACCAGCAGGATTACGGCAGTGACAAGAGGAAACGGCCTCAAGTAGTGCCGGGGAGGCTTAGACTGGATATTAGGAAAAATTTCTTCAGCAAAGGGGTTGTGCCTTATTTTAACAGGCTGCCCAGGGAAGTGGTTGAGTTGCCGTCCCTGGAGGTATTTAAAAGATGGGTAGATGATGTGCTGAGGCACATGGTTTAGTCATGGTTTTGTCAGTGTTAAGTTGATGGTTGGACTCAATAATCTTAAAGGCCCCTTCCAATGTAGATGATTCTAACCCAGAACTGGATGTAAACCTGAAGCATGCAAGGGCAGTAACTGGAGAGACGATGCAGGTGACTGTAGAGGCTAAAATAATCCACAAATGTTCCTCCTAACAATTTGTGAAGGCAAATGAAATTTAAGCAAAGTAATGGAACCTGGAAAGTGTTTGTGCTCTGAGGGCACTAATGGGCCTTGATAGCCCTAACCAACCTCACCTGGGACCTCCACCCACACCTGGCCAGAAGCCCCAGTTCAGCTTAGGCTGAGTCCCTCGGTCTTAGATGAACCTCAGACTGATGGTTGGTTCCTGTATGGGCCTTTCATGTAAGCATCTAGCCCTGTTTCCCAGCTGGACTTTGGCCCTGTGCTGTAGCTTTGTCACCAGTACTGTCTCTGGCCTTGTCTGCTTTTGCTCCTGGCTGGACTCCCTGGATGTATCTGGGACTTAGTTGACCACTTGACTCTCCTGGGACTGACAGTGGTCAGTGTTGCCTGCACCCACCTCTGGTGAGGGTACTGGCTGTGCTGAGAAATCTCTCTGCTCATGGTTTGCCTTGCTTTAGGGTATCGAGTAAGGAGATTTGAGTATTTTTATTATTTAAGCCAAAACCCCACGTACCATTAAATACATGAATGCAAGTATGCTGATGATTAGATAAAATTTTGTTTACCTTGAGTTAACATTATGTGTTTTAAAACATAATAATTACAGGGAAAAGAGAGTAAAGTAGCAATTTATATATGGAAAAAAACTGTAAAGATAACTCCAAAATCCTTTCAGAGACTAGAAAACATTTTCAGAGACAGAGGCTGAATTCTATAGATTTATCCAGGCCAGTTTCTGTCTCTGTTCCTGGAATGAATGCATCTTCTGTGTCATGAACTGAGTTTTATGACATCTGCTTAAAAAAAGTGAATAAAGAGAGGATAATGTGGTGAAAGACAGCCAATTATTTCATAAATGTAAACTACATTAAAAATGGTGTACAACATTATATATTTATGGATACAATTTTGTTCTACTGTCACATAACAAAATGAATAATACATTAGTCCAAGAACTTGTCATTAAGTGAATTTCTTTGTTGCCCTGCCATTAAAATAAAAAAGTCCTTGGTCTGTATGCATGCATGACTTTAACCCTTTTCTGGGAGCATAATGTAGGATGGATGAAGGTACTATTAGACGGCAAATTTGAAGTAGATTTTGTAATTTTTAAGGTGAAACAATGCTAATGAAACTCGTCTGAGATTTACAGACATTCAAGAAGGTTTTACATGTTTTTTCTGTTAATGAGATGTGATAAACAGAACTGATATTGGATCTTTTTTAGACAAGAAAATGCTGTTCTTTTTTACTCTCTATTGTCAGAACATTGTTGTGGTAACCAGTTGGAAAGAATTTCTTTGCAAGAATGAATAAGAACATGGAATTGGAGAAGACTTTTTTTAAGCATCAAGCAACTTCCAGGTAAGGCTGATCGTGTTCTGTTTGATCAGCTTTAACTCCAGAATACCAAGTCTTTTTCTCATGTAAGTCTCAGTGTATTACAATACCAGTATCACACTTATGTCTTACTTGTAATGAGCTTGAATCCACTTGTGACAGCTGTGATTTTTCTCTGTACTGTACAGTATCCAGTGACAGGATAGAAAGCGGTGGGCAAAAACACAAATACAGGGAAACCCAGATAAATGTGAGGAAAACCTTTTTTTACTGCGGGGCAGGTCAAACACTAAAACAGGTCAGTGAGGGGGGTTGTACACTCTTAATCTTTGGAGATGTTCAAAGTCCCACTGGAGGTGGCCCTGACCAACCTGCTCTGGCTCACCCTGCTTTGAGCTGGGGGTTGGACTAGGTGATCACCGGAGGTGCTTTCCAATTTCAGCCACACTGTGATTCTTTGACTCTGAAGCAGGACAATGAATAACTAAAAGTAATGAGACTGTTACTCGTGGTTAAAGTTAAGTTCAAGAATCTGTTGACTTATGATCTGGTACCTCCTAATAACATTTCCTAAGTTCATGGTATTTACCTCTAGTTTGTATGGGTTTCAATCTTTTTGCATGTCTTTTTTTTTCTTTAATTCTTGTCCTTCCAAAAAGAGAGAGGAACATGTGTTTACAGTCTGATGAGGAAGACTTAAGAGGCAAACTAACATGATGATTAGGTGAAAATTACCTTTATGGTTAAGGTCAATTATCGGATATGGGAATTTCAGGCCCCAGCCAAAATTCTTGTCTTGTCCCAGGAGTCTCACTGAGGAAAAAAAAAGAAAACCTTAATGCAGTTAGATGATAAGATAACTGTTTTGATGTTGAACCTTCCAGGTGTTCTGCAGAGTTCTCCATAGGTGTATGTGATGAGTTTGAACCTTGTGAAAGTAACTTTAATCTTATCTGAAATACCATTTATCCCAGAATGCGCTAATCTATTTTTTTTTCCTACTTTCTCCATTGTCTCCCTGATGTAATTGACAGCAAAATCGAACCAGTTTACTACTGAGTTGAACGTGGAAGCTGAACAGTGAATTTTCTATTACTTGATTTTAATGCAATGTGTGCACCTGACTATTTGATAAATCAGACCTGCTGGGGAAAAACAGAGAACCACGTTTTGGACACAAAGAATCAAATTATGACTTATGTTGCAAAGGCTATTAGTTTAAATTTTTAGTTTATGAGAGGAAAGGGGCTTCTGTGCAATATGTTTTGAAAGTTCAGGGAGTCAGTTTGATACTGGAGCTCCTGCTTTGGCTGTGTGCCACCTCTGTGGAACAGGAGGTTCTCAGGTTAGGGGACATGCCCAAGGAGAAAGACAACAGGTATAGTGGTACCACCCCAAAAAAAACCCAACTCCACAAAAAAACCCAAACAAACAAACAAACAAACAAACAAAAACCAAAAAACAAACCCATAAAGAAATTGAAGTAATTGAAATTTTGGGATGCAGAGTTTGCTCGGGCCCTGGCCAAGCAAAGAGGAGGTGGAAAAGCACTGGGCACAATGTGTGAAATTGTCAGATGTGACAGCTAATGGTGTGAGAGCTAACAGAAGTTACAGGCATGCAGGATGGCTGGATTGCACAGCTGGTTAAGAGGGGCCATTAGTCAAACAATCAAACTTCACAGATAATTTGAGGGGAGTCCTGGGGACCTTCTGGGTAAGGGACTCTTGCAAGGCCAGCTACAGCTGAGCAACTGGATCTCTAGTGCTACACGAAACCAAGTTTGCCTGGACAACAATAACAGAGATACTAGTTTTGTGTATGGAGAGGCATAAACAAGGTAGAGGAAGGGATGTGAAAGAGGATGGCCAAGAAATGGGACAGTGAATTGATAAAGTGTGCTGGCTGGGGTACTTGTTGGCCACTTTGTGTTTGATGACTGCAGCTGGCATGGGCTAATAAATCAAGCTGGTTGTTCTGAACATGCCATAAGAGTCAAAGCTTCTTTTGTGGCCAGGAGCTGGGGTAGGGAGGCTTCAGCTATGTGCTACCTCCCTGGGTGGAGAGACAGATCGCCAGACCATCCTGGTACTCTGTTGGTTCCCTATCCAGGCCTGCAGGTATCAGCAGCTACCTCCTGATGGCACAAGTACCTGATGGCAATAGGCTGAGAAATTCCAGAAAAGAGAGTCCAGCGTAGATTCAGTATGAATGGAAAAAAAGGCAAGAAAATATGAGAATGGTGAGCACCTGAAAAAGATGTTTGCTCCACAAGGAGATGTTTGAGAGAGCAAAGAATCATAGAGTCAAATACTGTAGCAGAACAGTAATCTGTTTTTCCCTGTTTCTGATGGAGTAGGACAAAGTCTTGGCTGCTGGGTAAATTCCTAATTATGAAGTGTTGAAAAGCTTTTCTTAGGGAAGTTAGATCGGAACAAAGATCAGGTGTGCCTAAACCTGATGGCTCTTGCCTCAACATAAGGAGGTAAATTAGATAATCTCTTGAGGATTTTCCAATCCTACATTTCTGTGGTTTCTTGCTTACTTATTTATATAGAGGCTTTCTTCTACAAATATAGCAAACAAACCTTTGTCCTGGAAAGACATTTATGTATTAGAGCTGGTATTAATTAATGTAAGTTAACTTAAGTAACTTGTCCTATGAAGTGTCCTCTCTTTTTTTCTGTTTTCTCCCATGCTGACTGGTTTCCTTATGCCTCCAAATACCTGCCACTACTTAGCTCTGCTCTGATGTCATTATTGAAATTAGAGTTTCTGGTGGAAGTACTATTCCTCTTGTTTGTCTTTCAAAGCGTTGTGCTCATCTGTGAGTATAGTGTTAACGATGGTAAGCTTATTAAGCATCTGAACAGATGTTTTAGTGTTTTTTAAATGCTGACTCTTCCTGTGGCATCTATCCACAGCCAAGAGAAACCTGTGTGTGAGCACTTTGCTTTCTTGTAAGTTAGCATAAATGCCTGTATTCATTTTAAATGTGGCTCTGTGGTACGGATTATCTGGTTTCATTAGTAGCTTCAGAGGGTAAGTGTTTAATATTTATAATCACTGATAGCCCATAGCCTTAATTAGGATGAGAAACAGCTGGATGCTGAGCGGAACCAGTCTTGACTCCAGATGCAGTGTTTCTCTGCAGCAGGCATGCCCTGATTGCTGAGCTCTTAAGTTAAGGAAGCTGAGAACAGTATGTCCTCATGGTTACTTATCAATACTGCTTTTCCTTCCTGCTTCTAGGACCCCTTTAAAGGCTTCTGGCTCTTAACCAGAACCCAGGAGCACGAGCATCTATTGGAACAGCCCCTTCTGGTCAGGCAGTTTTTCCTCTCTGTGGGAATAGCTGCCTTTGCTCCCCTCGGGTAAGTTTTCTTAACTTCTGCTCTCAAGGGCAGAATACAAGGGTTACTTGGGCTGTCATCAACAGTTTAATTAATTTGTCCTGGCTATCCTTAAAAAAACTTTTGCTTAAGCCAAGTGCAGATTTCAACCCATTCGGGTATTACAGAGTAGAAAAACAGAAATCAGAAAAACACAGCAGAACTGTTAAAATGCTCCTCAACTTGCAGAGCTTGTAACTCCAGTGGCACAAATCCAGCACTCAATATGCTGCTTGGTACAGTATATAAAACCTCAGCAGTGGAGTTATGCAGTCAATTAGCACAGTTCATAAACTATGCAGCTCAATTAAGAAAGCCCTGGAAGTGGGAAACAAAGTGAATAGAAATAGATGCCTCAAGTAATAAAATATGCAGTTCAATTGGAAAATGATGCAGGTGGTTAACAAAAACGTTATCTGATATGCAAAATGTGAATGTGAGAGTGTGTGTGCATGTATATATACATGTTAAAAAAGAAATTGGATGTTTGCAGTTAGTCCCTCACAGCAAGGGGGGCTGTGGAGCGTCTGAAGTATTGTCAGATGGACCTGCAGTCGTGTTTGTTGCCTATGAGTATTTTTGGAGCTGTCTCCAAACCAGCAGTGGCTATAAAGAAATGAGTATGCAAACTTTCTCTGTTTCTGATATACTTTATCAACGAGATGGCACCTAGATGCACAGCAGATGTTGTCTTTTGTGATGCAGATGAGCCTTTTGGAACTGTGCAGCTGATAATGAGCTCTGTGTATTGTTACAAGATAGGGCTGCCAGGCAATAACCACCTACCAACCTGACTAAGGAACAGCTACAGTGCTGAGGCAGGGTCTAGCTCCTGTGAGACACTGGGTCAAATTCTGTAGTTTTTAGACCTCATTCAGGGAAAAACTCTTTTAATTTTAACAGGAGCTTTGACTTTGTCTAGTTCATAGGGTTTGGCCTTTAGAAATAAACAGCCATTCTAAAAGTGTCAAACAAGATGGCTGGGCTTTGCCAGTAATTGGAACTTAGTATGGAAAAAAAATTTAGAGTAGTTAGAAAATAGCTTTAGTAAATAATATGGAATTTGATAAAAATATTAGGCTGACATCTACCATTTTTTTTGGGCAGGACAGTTTACAATCCTGAATAATTCATTTAGTGTATGAAGCTATGCAATTACACTAAATATTGGGCTGCTGCCAGTCAACTGTATGGCCCAGAATTGGTTCTTGTTACCTAGCCTGTGTAGAAACCAAAGATTACTTCATTAATGTCTGTGTCATTATCCACTTTGTCTAGGACACAAAATGGGCCTAAGGTAACTTCAGGAAATACCTACTGGGAGAAAAAAAACTCCATAGATTCTTGAAATTACAATGAGAGTCAATCCATTCACTTCAGTGGACTTTTGAGAGGCCTTGTTATTTCTGGAGTGAAACATCTTATCCTCACAGGAATGGAAACGCCAAGATGTGTTATCTGAAGCGAAAACAAAACCAAATTGGATATCTTTTGTCATAGTAGAGGAAACATTGCATCCAGTTCTACAATTCTTGGATTAAATTTCTAATGTGTGTGTAAAAGATGTAGCTGTGAATTAGGGGAACCGCATGGCATGTGATAGATAAAGAACTTACACAGGAAACATTTTCATGGTCCTCAAGGTATTGTATCCTTGTTTCTTCCATCAGAACCAAAGGAATGTTGTCAAGTTTTAAAATTATAAGTGGATTAGGAGAACGCTCATTGGTGTCTTGGCAACATTTTGAGGGACATGAGCGCCCATGTTTAAAGGATAGAAATAGGTGGTGCCCCATCCTGTGCTGGATGCTCTGGGAATGCCACCACCAGGTCCTACAACACAGAACATAATTTTAGTGTATGAACTTGTTTGCTGCCACACAAACTTTATCTTCAAAATTGGATAATTATTAGTCAAACGTGTAAGCCAGTTGGAGGTCTGATCTGTGATTTCTGTACTATTCTCTTTGGTTTTCCATGGTTAACTCTTGGTATACGACTGATTTTTTTTGTCATTGAGGCAGACTGCAGGGACATAAACCTGTTTTTTCTGTTAGCCTTTTATGTGAGTAGGTTGGGAGGGGGTTGGAGTTTTACGGATACCCTAAATTAAAGAGATTCCAGCCTGACTGTGAAATTAATAGAGCTATCAAAAAACCCACTGTCATTATACAACAATTGTTAATTATTTACAAGCAAACTTCTGCAAGAACAGTATTGTAGCTGTCAGCATTGTCGTTATTAAAATTAAAATGCTTTGTCTGGGTAGAAGATAACATGACTCATCTAGGCTAAATGTGATGAATATGGAATATTCTGTTTCTCTTCACCAATTAGTTGGAGAGAGAACAATAGCATGTCTCTTTCCTAACAAGATGTTTATTTTTAAAAGTCTAACAAAATAAATATTTTCAGGGCACTGTTTAAAAAGGGCAGAAATTCATTGCAGCAACTGTAATAAAAGTTACGATCAATTTGTTTTCTAGGATGGAAAAAAATTGTTTTAATAAAGTAAATTTTCCCTTTTTCAGGTAGCGATATGTATGTGAAAATCTTTTTTCCACATTATCACGATGTCTTGTTTTGCCTTATTACTACAACATATTGTTTAGTAAACATTGGATTATATGCCTGAGTTGTTCAAGTGCTCTTTGTTGCTTCTGATTTCATCTTTCCAAGCATATCCTGGTCCAGTGGTAACTTCTTCATTCTCTATGTAGGTGATTACAATTTTTATAAACAGCAAGAGGAAAGACAGAGAAATTTCAAGATGACTGCACTAGGTGGCTAGAGGCAGTCTTCCTGCTGTATTCTTTCACATGCCATTTTACATTAGTTAAGATTTCATTGTCTTAATGGCATTAATGGTCTACAGCAGTGAATCCATCGATGAAAAAGCACAAGTGAAAGAATTAAGGTATGACTCATCAGTGTTGTAAAGGGTAATGCTGGCAGGGCAAACCTCTGCAGGGAGTCTACAAATTGGAAGGGATCGAAGTGCCCAGCTTAGAGAGGACCAAGTCAGTGTCTTTCTGCATGGAAGTACCATCAGTCTTCTTTTCAAAGCTTGTTTGGGTCTCCCTTGATGATGTCCACTTTGCTGCCTCAGTGGGATTTCTGTCTTGGTTTTCATAGAATCATAGAATCATTTAGTTTGGAAGAGACCCTTGGGATCATCAAGTCCAACCATTGTACAGATGATTCTGGGAGCAGAGCACATTTGCCTCAGAGTAAGAGGAACTCCTTTTTCCCCCATCTCCCTCATGACGTGAAGAGAATGGGTTGTCTGAGAAGACAGTCAATGCTGGTCTTATCCTTTGAGCATAGCTATTGGAAAAGCTTTTCCATTTAAGTCTTCTGGGGACTGTCACTAGCTACAACTGTAGTTGTGTGCAAGTAGGTGCAAAACCAGCTTGTGGTTCTCATTTTCCTTCCACATGAAAAATTAAAGGATTGTCAGACACTTGGGCAAATGTTGCATTGGTTGCTGTTAGAAGTCAAAAGCAGGCAGGTAGGAGAAAAGCAAGCTGTGTTTTTTGTAAGTGTACTGAATTAAAAGGAAGATGTAGAGAACACACAATTGCATTTTATTTAAAAAACAGTAACACCCACTTTCTTAACATCATTAAAAGCATGTGTTCACTCACCATTAATTTTGAGTTTGGTTGCAGAGGCCATGGTGGAACCAATAGGAGCAAAAAAGCTATTTAGGGCATTTGGCATCAAAATTGCGGACTTGTATGACTGAATTAATATTCTATGGAACAGATTTTTTTTTCTGTATAACTTATAAATCCTTTCTGTGTTGCAAAAGGACAAAAGGCCTAACAAGAATGGTACAAACATGCCTGCTCATTATCTTTGAGCAAACAGCCTTTCTTTTCTTCTAGTAGCTGGCTAAGAGTGCTTGACCTTACGCTTTGCTGTTCTAAGAGTTGGTTCCTTTGATATTACTTTGGCCATTATTAGAAAAAATGTCAGTGCTAGGGCACTCCCAGTGTGAGTTTGCTCCTATGCTCTCTCAGGAGAGGAGGATATGGCCGGTATCAGTTCCGTCAAGATCCTTCTGGTCTGTGCGTAGTGTAGGCATTAGTTATGGTTGATTTAATGGTAATCTGGAAATTATTTATCAAAGGAGAGTTAGGGGGAAAAGTATACAGACGTGCTTAATGTGGAAGGAAAGCATGTTCAGCTTGTGGGCAGAAAGCTACTGGAATGATTTAGAAATCATTTCTCTGCTATGGCTGCCAAACTTTCAAGGTGTTCAGGTAGGTCCTGGGCACTGGTTCCACCTGGACAGTTACACTTTCCAAGGGCTGGATGAATTTCTATGCTTTGGTGAGGTGCAATGGGTGTCAACTGAAAGGATGTGTCCTCCAGTGTCTTACTCTTTCCTGACTTTTCTTTTAACTGATATTCCTCCAAAGACACTAAAAGGGTCCAGCCTTCTTACCAACTTCTGAGAAGTGGCCCCATAAGTATATTAACTTCTGCAATTTCCTCGTTACTCTTAAGCAAGTTATTAATTAACTGAATGTAACCACTGGCTGTTGATAAATCCTTTTAACTAATTCAAATTCCATATCAAGCTCGGAGCATTTTCACTCGAGCTGCTACTGAAGTTAAGCTTTGTGAAGAATTAGTTCTGATCTGGTTTTGAGTGCTGGAGTTGGGGGAAAATGGACAGAAGATATTTGTTTGCTTGATTCCACATGACAACTCCAGGGTAACTGAATAGACTGTACGGTTGGTTTGACAAGGCTGTGCACCGAGCCAGCAGCCGCGCATACCAGAGACAGGGGGATGGAAGGGGGGCTGACAACTGTAATGGATTTTATCAGAATTTCTCTAAAGAGCGACAATTTGCCTTCAATTATTAATGTTTTTCAGAGGTTTCTCTTCTGAGAGGTATGAATAACTAACTTAATATGTGTTCATGTAGCATTTTCAATAATGAATAAATTACTGCATGGAAAGAAGTTGAGTAGCAGATCTAAATATTAAATAATGGAAGAGGTTTTTGAAAGCATAGGATATAATAGTTGTTAATATAGTATACTATAGTATAATAGTATAGTACTTTTTAATGGTGTGACTGTTACTGTTTTTTCTCTGAATGCAGGAACTCTGGTTATTATATCTATAAATGTATCACAATGATTGTGAAAAATGTTGTAAGTCAGCTTGAAGTGCCACAGAAAGAAAAAGCAGTGCCTGTGTATTGTGTGTGACAGCACATGCATTAAACCTGCAGTGCTCTTGACTCGCCCTGGGGCTCAAATGTGCTTCTCTTTCCTTCATGTGCTCAGGAGGCACTTTGTGCCCCACGAAATAGTAGTATTGCCTTAATGTTAGGGGAACTTTGAAAATGCAGGCTCAGGAAGCTGTTGGCCCTATTAAAAACTGTGCTAAAGAAATTCTAAAGTGGATTGCCAGGTACCTGGGAAGAATCTTAGGATGTTCAGTGCCTGTTTTGTGAACAGCTCTTTCAGGTGACTTTGAGAGACAGTGACTTTCAATTTATTTATTGCTCTAGTCCAATTTTCACTTCCAGAGTGGCATTTTTAGAGACCCTGTCCTGTAGTCCCCTGTGCTCTGTTCCTTTAGTCTTTCACTCTCTTTAGCCAGAAATGCATATTTACATGTTTTATAAAGCTTTATAACAATTCTTTTCTGTTACATCGTGACTGTCTTGAAAATATGTCACAGATATGAAAGCTCATTAAGCAACACTGGAAAATGACCAGCTCTTGACAGCATCACCATGACAAGGAGTGTATTGATATTTGTTGTATGGAACAATTTATTCCATATGAGCAGTGTGTTTGTTTATTTTAGCATAGTATTTTAATATCCCAAAGACATTTGGAAATTGTATTCTTACAAATCTGTCTTACATATGTTAAAAAATGCTAAGTGTTATGAATTGTTATATGTAGCATTGGTGTGTTCTGAAACAGCAGTCAAATATAAGTAGTCATGATCTGTCTGGAAAAAACTGTCTTGACAAGCACATAGGTTATCAAGTAGATATATATATTAAAAAAATATATAACTTGGTCAAGTTTCAAACTGTTTGTAAAAGTAGCACTTAGCAAGTTTGTAAATACATTCTTACCACTCTGCATGAGTTGAGTTCTGCATGGATTCTGCAGCCAAAATTGCCTCAGAGATCTGTGAAATCTGGTTGACTAAAAGCAGCATCTGACCTATAAAACCTACTGATTAAGCCATTTTATCACAGGGGAGAACACTTACACTGTGGTTGCCACATCTAGGAAGAGCACTGAACTTACTTCAAACTGAGGAAGTAGAATAGCCCTGCAATTCTGGTAGAAGAGAAGGCTTTAAAAGAGGCTGTATAATTCTTCTGATTTTTTGCAGATGTCTCCAATAAGAATACTGCTTCCTTGTGTATAAGAACTGGATGTTGAGAGCAAGTCAGTTTACAGCTTCCAGGACTGCAGCAAGGTGTTTCATTAGCGGGGGAGGGGGGGGAAATTAACCCTAACCTAATTAGTAGACTTCATAATTTATTGTTTCATAATCTGGTCCAGCTCAGCATCCATGGGATTTCTAGACGACATGAAGTGTGGAAACCTGTCATGACAGGAAAAAAAGCAGAGAGGCTTGTAGGAAACAATGGTTGTCTTGTGAGAAGAGTTTAAATGTATGCAGCTGATCCCATGGGAACTGCTGTAGTCTATTCACCCTGTGTGAAAATGATGCTCTTTCAATATAATCTTTAATCCTTTTCTTTCAGTGGAAAAATGTGAGAACTTTATTTAAAAGTTTTGGAAGACTGATGTATTTTAGTGAGTAAATGCTTTTCAAACATAAAAATAAATCAGATTATTAGTATAACACAGAGGGGAAAAGTTATTTGAAATATCTTCTAATATTCAGTCCATAAATTACATACATGGATATTCTTGGGAAACTTTCAGGCTGAAAAAAACCAGGAAATGTATCCATGGTTTCTTTTTTTCCTGGTTGGGTGCATGTGGGAAGGAAGTATCCAGCAGTCTTGGAGATATTACAAACTTCTGTAACTGTTTGAGACCTACGTTTTCTAATTCCACAAAACAGATTTTTTCCTGTGAGATGAGGGAGAAGGATTTCAAGAGAATTGAATCCTATCATATGTACAGAATAAAAGTTTGCTTTGAAGGTGATTCTAATCCTCCTCCTATTCACAGAAAAGTAAAATAAAACTAAATATGCAGTTGTTGAAAACATTTGTCCCCACCCCCAGAGAGAATGGAAATCTAAACCTCGCTTTGTTCAATCCGTGCACGTGTGAATAACATCACAAACTCCCACAGGGTTTAGTAGAGCTGCTCTCCTGTTTGTTTTTTATGGGACCATGTCCCAAATATTAAACCCTGTTTGGTGAAATACACAGTTGTATTCCTGGAGGTATTATGCAGCATATATTTTTATAGTCTGCACACCGAGTGCTGAAAAGGCATATAGTTACTAATACTATTTTGCTTTTGATTTCCTGTAGTGTCTTTCATCCAAGGCATCCAAAGCACTTCATACAATCCAGTGTATTAACTATGGCAACATGTCTGCGAGGTAAGGAAATTGATTTTTCTTTTTTTTCCTTTTTCTTTTTATAGATGGGAAAATCACAGCCCAACGCTTTGACTACTCTAAGATTGCCATGGTAAAGCAAGACCTCTGGCCTCCCAGTCCTTGAACAGAAGACTCGGTTTAAGGGGAATTCTCAAATCACCTTCCTCTCCTGTGTAATTTACCTGACACTTAGATTTAAGGTACTTTTTTGAACTGGGTGCTCAGTTTATACCTTTTTAAATTCTTTTTTCTTTAATATTTCAGCAAACAAATGTTACCTTTTGTTTATCAAAGAACTTTGGCACCCGTGGTACACTGGTCCTTCAATACAGAACAAGAAACACCAGCTGGAAGTGCTCCAGTTGCTGCAGCATTTGAGGAGAACCATGCATGGTGCCTGTGGCAAATGGAGAGTTACAGAGGAGAATGGGGTTGGGAAGTGCTGAACAAACCTTGGATTCTGTGCACTGGGTTTAGAGTATTATCTGTCCCCAGTGTGGGGATGATGCTAGCAAGGGGATGGTTTGTACTCGCAGCCTGTTGTCTCTTTATGTCCTCAACTGCAACTGGCCAGAGACTTTGAGAGCCTGCAGGGACTGTCCCAAATGGTGGTGGATTATGGATTCTGCTGGGGGGTGGTGAGTTAACTCAAGACTGTGGATGCTTAACCTCTGAAATACAATATTATGTAAATTCACATACAAGAATGTTTCAGCAGTATAGGAAGGTATTAATTACTTCTTGCTTTGCAGTGGGCAAACTAGAAGATACTATGAGCTTTGCTTAACATGAACTCTAGGTGGCCTATGTTTCCTAAAGTTCTTTAAATATGGTGATTTTTCTTGATTTATATTGCTTAACATGAAAGTGGATTAAGAATATTATTACACAGTTCTCTGAAGGTTACAGTTATGTTTTCAGTGGAATAGCACCGTCTGTTAAAATCAAGCAACATATTTATTTCAAATCTTTTGAGAGTTAGGGAAATTCTTCTGGTTTCTTCTAGAACTTCCTTCACTGTAAATTTAAAATATATTCTTTCCCCTTCCTCTTTGCTTTAAGAAATGTATGTGTGTGTCCTTCTAATATCCTTCTGTGGAATCTGAGTTCCTGATAAAACTGCAAGACTCAGTCTTTTAGCTCGAAGTTCAATTGACTTTTGGATGCCCTTAGGTCCAACTGCCCTTTTACATGCAATTTTTCTTGTTAATCTTCTATTATTGGGGGAATTATTTTGCAAACAGGCCAATTCAAATGCTTCAAGCTCTGAAACCTGTCAGGCTAGCTTTTATTCTGATTGCTTCTGATAAGGAGCTTTGGTAAGAATGCTGTGCCTCCAGCAAGTTGAGAGACTCACCTTGGAGGGGAACAGTGCCAAGGTCCTGGGGAACGTATGGCTCTTTCAACTTTTCATGAACAGGGGAACTAGGTGGTGAATATCCAAATCAAAACTTTGAATTAGGTGTGGGACTGCACTGCAAACCAGTGGAAACAGCCTGTATTATAAGCTGAGTCTTTTTTTTTGCCTGCATGGTGATGACTTGAGGGTTGTTAGAAGAGCTGGAGTCACTGCTTTGTTTCCTATGTTTTGACCACAGGGAGGTGTGGATCCCTGCTGCAAACCCCAAGGAATACTATGCCAACAGGGAGCCACACAGAGTGCACAAACTTTAGCAAGACCCTTTCCCCCTTTGCCATTGTTTGTGTATATGGGATGCAAATATATGTCTGTCTGTCGGATCAGAGTAATCTCTGTCCTGTCTGAATGAGAAGATACTGAGAGGTGATGTGGAGTTATGGTGATGGGGTATCTCGGGAACCATACTCTGAAGCAATTTCATCATCCAACCTGACCCTTTTAAAAAAAAAAAAAATCAGCTTTGAAAAGATTACAGTTTAGAAGATGCATGTAATATGTTTTTCCCTTTCCTTGGTGCCAGTTACCTATTAGTAGGAAACAGTGCAATCTCATACTGAGCAAGGAGATGCTTAAGAGACAATTCTGTCTTTTTGAGACCTATGCAAGAAAAGTATTTCCCACACTATTACATAACATAAGTAGTAAGGAGATTTGCTATAATTACATTACAAAGAGCTTATAGTAAGTAAATGTTTTTCTGTATTTTCCTTAGTGTTGCCTATAAAACTTACATTAAAAGCATCTGTTCATCCGGTAGAGAAACAGGGTCTTTCTGAGAAACTCTTCCACTGCAGAAGCACATCAAGTAGAATATCATTTGCAAAAGGCCAAGAAGTGGCTGCTGTGGTTCACAGCAGAGGGTTCACATGGATCTTCATTCCTAGAGCGTTTTTCTAAATTACATGTGCAGATTTTGTGCTGCTTGTGACAGTAATGTTAAAAGCCAAAGCAAACTTCAGACCCTCTTTTGTATTCATGTAAAGCGTTACAGAATGATAGCATTTCTGCCTTCGGACAGAAAATCTCTTCTGTAGCAAGGTTGTTCACTTGTTCTTTTTCTTTCAAACACTGAGTTTACTGAGGGATTTTTTTACCTCCTTCTCAGGGAAGGATAGCTTTCCACTAACACAGAGAGTTCTGTTTTCTCTATTAAAAACAACTGCCCTCAAGTGGAGTAGGCTTTGTATTTTGTCCTAGAAACAGAGCAGTTCATTCAGAGATAAGGCCTCTCTGCATTTAAGTTCCTTTAGTCACCTGACGGAGCCATTGGTAACTTTTAGGCTGCTTTAGTCTGCATTCCTGAGATGCCTTACTCCTGGCACTGCAATTAACAGCTTCAGGTTCACTGCTTGCCACTCTCAGAGCTTCCCCAGCTTTCCACTTGCTGTGCCCTCAGCTGCTGCCTGGGGTGGCAGGAGGGCAAAGCAAACAGTCAGGCTTTGTTTCCAAGAATAGGAGCTTTGCACCTGTAACCCCTACTGAAGACGATGATGTTGTGGAATCCTGAACAGGTAAAAAAAAAAGTAAATCGGTTCATGTCTGTGGCTTTTTGCACTTTTCTTTCATAATTTGAGAATTGCAGAGCCTAAGTACGGTGGGCCCAGTCTCCTCTGTACTTACACCAGCCTCTTCAGTTTGGTGACTGGTGACTTATGCCATAGCAATTGCCAGGAGGATCTAGCCTGTTGTGCTTCATTCAGGGTTTGCCATCCTACTAGCTCTTTTCTGTTTCTGTCTTGTTGCAAACAGTTGAACTAAAAGTCCTGTGGAACGATATTGATAGATTTGGGAAAATAAAAAGAAAAATCCTTACAATCAGGCTTATGGCAGATCAAGTGCAACATGCATGTTATGGACATACTGTTAAAATAGGAGTTGTTTCATTGAGTTATTTCCAGAAAGTTCTCACTGTTTTGTGTTGGTTGTACACCTTATTTAACATTTTGCCTTTTTTTTTTTTTCTGAAAAGTATACAGTAGGGTAACAGAGATTAAGGATACTCTATCTCAAATAATAATTAGAAATATCTAGTTTGTGACAATGTAGTACTTTGTTCATCAACTCAGAAGAAGAACCAGGAGGAGTTGGTTGTGAATCCATGTGGGCCATCTGGAAAGCATGCCTGGCAGATCTCTTCTACCTCTGGAAGGCATGCTTGCTAGATCTCTTTCTACCCACAAAATCAGTAAATAATAGATATGAGATGAATAAGTGAAGACAGAAGGCAAGTTTTCATTTGTGACATAATGTTTGTATTTTAATACATGTTCTCATGTCAAGCTACGCCTAGGTTAGATATAGATCTGCACAGAGCTTCCTGAAGGCCACCACATGCTCCAGCGGGCAGGAGCTCCGCCTGCCCTGCTTGGCATGGGCGGTTGGGATGAGCATGATCCTGCACTGCTATACCAGGTTCATCTAATGCAAGCCTGTATGGAAAATGTGGTGATGTTGGAGTCCTTAATTTGTCACACTTACCCAGCCTCTTCATCACTCTGTCCAGATTATGAATAGCTTATTTTTTCCTAAGATTCCCTTTTCTCCTGTATTTTACTTCAGCTGATAGATGTCAAGTCTCAGACGTTTCTTTTTCCTCTATATAAAGCAACAGGGAAGTTTTACTCATTGGAAACAGACTACATTTAAGCGATGTGCACAAATAAAGGCAGTTGCAGCTTGCTGGGTTTCTTTGTCATCGTGAATAGTGCTGGTGGGAAAGGATGAAAGAAGTACAGTACACTTGGGAGCTAAAGGAAGAGGGACTGTTTTTGTCCTGTTCTTACTGGTAAGACATGGAGACCCTTGAATGACTCAAGGACAGACATTTTCTGCCTGCATGGACTTGTGTCTGCCTTGGTGAAGTCCAAGGAGGGTGTCCAAGCTCCATGGGGTGTTCTGGGCTTGAAGGACCCCATGCTGTTGGTCTCTTTCTCATATGCACTGAGTTTAGTCTTGAAGATCCTTCCTTCAAAGATGTACAAGCAGAGGGAATCCATCAGCGTGAGGCCAGTCCTGGCAGTCTTGGAATAACAAATAGCACTTCTGAAATGTGGAAGAAACCAAACTTCTCCTATAATTATGGCAAATGTCTCCTCTCCAGATGTTTTACATGTAAGAGTATTGGGGTGCAAATGCAGGACTTTCCTCTTTCAGGAGAACATGGTTCTGAGCTCTGTCCCACTTGGCTCAGCTTCTGTTAAATTCCCCAGCCAAGGAGTGCATAGTTTCCTCTCAGCCAAGTGTTTGTTTTACATGAGTTGAAAAGACTACAGGGATCATTTTAGCAACAAAACTGACTGTTTTTCTAAACAAAAATAATTATCTTCTCAATCTTGCTAATAGTGTATCTCTGGGGTCAAGACACAGCGAGCCAGAAAAGAAAACATGTGGCTTCACCCTCCTCCTCTAGCTCTGCTCTGCTACTGACCACAAAAAGCCTGTTTGTAATGCTTATCAGTTGCCATCCTGCTCAGGTGATATGCGTTGAAATGAAAAAGACCTTGGATTTAGTTATTAAAGGTTGTGTACTGGTTAGCTAATGTAGTGTTTGAGGGCAAAACGTGCCATTTGTGGTATGTGCTTAAGGACGTCCCTGGATCGGGGGATCCTGTTCGCTGCTTGCATACACCATTTAAAATTCTTTGCTGAACTGGAATATGACAGTCAATGCATTTGCTAATTTTTCCCTTTGTTGTTGTTTTGGTTTGGTTTTTTTCCTCTTTTAGACTGGGGCCAAGGAAGTTTTGAAGTGTGCCCCAGATTTATTCTTCATATTAGATTGATCGCTGTTCCTCAGGATTGTTTCCGTTCTGTCCTCATCTGAGTCATTCATGCCCATGGTGCATGTGGAGGTCTGGCTGAGCGGCAGCAAATGCAGCCATGCATCATCTGTTTGGGCTAGTTTTGGCACAAAAGGACCTTTCTCGTGCAGGGGATCTCTTCTCCTTAGAGGATGCTGAAATTGAAGGAAGCCTCTCAGAAGCTCTTGAACAAATAAGAATAATTAGTTCATCTCCGGTGAGTGAAACACCATCCTTGACTTTTCATGAGATTAAATGTGTTGTATAAATAAAACACTAAAGACAGGGACATACAAAATTTAAGTTTCTAAAGAACTCCAGACTGCCAAGTGGAGTATAAGGTTTAAAAATGCAGTAACCAAATCCAGTTGCCAGGAGCTAGATTTCCTTTAAAAGTATTTTAAGTTCATCTTTATCAGGATTTTTATTAAATAGTTATTTAAGGCATATTCAAGATTAATAGGAGATTACAGGAACACCATGTATACTGTAGATTCTGTCTGCAGCACAAGGTGCTCTGGATGATGGCAGGCTCACAGATTTTGGTAAACAATTTTAAAGTGCTGTCCAAAAAAAAAAAAACCAAACCAATAATCAAAAAAGCTCTTTATCCTTCCTGCTTCCAGTCTGCTGAAAGGAAGAAGGGAAAATCTTGTTTGAGCCTTAGGATATTCAATTAGCACCACACATGTGTTCTCGTAACTGCACTTTTCTGGCACTTTATGTAGTGTGTGATTTCAGAAATCAGTTTTGGCAACGTGGAAACCCCTGACTCTCAGACCATTGATCACACCATTGCTGGTTGTAACAAGAACAGACTCATCCATCAGGGTAGCCGCTGTGCACTGGCTCTCCTCTTCGGTTGTTTCTCTGACAGCAATTGCATCTGCACAGTCTTTCAGAACATTCATGAAGTTATTTTGGCCATTTGACTGATCATGCGGTCTCTAACTGCAGATTATCAGGAATTTTACACAATTTCCCCCTAATTTGTGTAAGAACACATCTGAATTCACTACAAAATGGTTTTATAAACTCACCAGTCTGCAGAAAGCGGCTGAAGCACCTGCAGAGCTTCACCATCCCCTTCTTGCGAGCTGCTGAGCGGTGATTCCCACCAGAGGGCTCCGGAGATCGGCGAGCTGCTCCAGCACTTCCAGAGCAGTCTGGATTTGACAGGATAGTGCAGAGGGCTTCCCCC
>VZTM01029811.1:384050-497967 GCA_013400555.1 Jacana jacana
AATGTGAGGAGTTTAACAGCAGTGCAGAAAGGACTGCTCTGCTCTCCAACACGCAGCCAGCAAATGTGATGCCCACCAGGCCTTTGCTTTCGTGCTGTCCCAGCCAGTGGCTGTTAACTTATTCACCTCTTCATTAGTAGGTAATCTTATAGAAAAGAAGAAGTTTGTAGAAGGCTAGCTGTGAATGAAGGCAGAGAACTGGTTTGAGACTGACCCAGCCTCTTACCATGCTGCAGTGCAGAACCCCCCGAGCTGCACTTCTGCAAGCTAGTGTTGAACTTGGCTCCAGCCCTTTAAAAATGACCATGTTTTATTTAGCAAAACCAATGACTTTTGATCAATACTGTAGACTGTCCTTTATCTTCATTACTTTTTAGGGTGGAATAGCATAGATTAGACCAACAGACAGCGATTGTGTATTCTGGATCTTTTAAGATGTGGCGAAGCACTGCTGCTTCATATTCACATGGCATCTGTGTCAGTAATTTTGAAGGATTACAGAATTTTTTGATAAAGCCTGTTTAATTAACTTTTATTTACATTACATTTATACTAATTTAAGCTAACTATGCTTGCACTAGGGACTGGATGTGAAATATTTGGAGCCTGCACTTGCCTTTATGTATTGTGGATATAACAATTCTAGTTTCATGTTTAGGACAGTTAGGGGAGGCCTGTGTGAGTGGTTCTAAGGTGTTCAGCTGTGGTCCCTGGTCAAGAAGGCCATGGGTCAAGGCAGACTACTAAAAATAATTTGATAACCCAATCTGTACCTTTTACAATAATGACAATTAAGACCTAAACCAGTGAATTGTCTACAGGATGACTAACACGCTAATCACACTAAATGCTCATTGCAAAGGTTGAAATGAGAAAATGGACAGTTACAGGAACTTCATGTCTTCAGGCTAATTCTGTGGGGTCCTTAAAAAGGATGGGCTTTCATTGTCAAATGTGGCTTTCTTCAAACCAGGACTACCAGACCAACGACAATGACCAGGCTGTGGTGGAAATTTGCATCACTCGCATCACCACTGCCATCAGGGAGACGGCGTCCATAGAAAAGCACGGGAAGGCCCTCGTGGCACTCTGGGAGTCGTGTCTCGAGCACAACCTGAAACCTTCAGGAAAAGATGAGGACACGCCGCATGCGAAAATTGCATCTGACATCATGAGCTGTATCCTGCAGGTGAGACTCGACTGAAAGCAAGGGAGTGTAACGCATTCATCGGGTACTTGGCTTTGTTTTTTAAAACACAGTTGTACCTCATGTTTTCTGAGGGTGTGTGGCTGTGGTCACATTTGCTTAGAAACAAGAATATGACCCTAAATTTTAACATACATTATTACATATATATGGCATCCATTGCAGTGAATCAGAAGTTTTGGCAACTTTTCCTTATCTTTAAAAGTGTCTCGACTGTTTAGTGCCAGATTTCATTAATTCTTCATTAACTAAGTATTTGTGTTTTATGTAAGTATTGAAGTGGGAGACTAGAGTTTTCTGTGTTTATGGAAAGATTCATTTGAAAGTGCTTAATATGAGGGAGGAGGTTATACTTTTGACTCGTTCTGGAAGGCAGCAAAATGCCAAAGAGATTTTAATGACATGAAATGTAGGTCAATGGATATGCTGTCAGTAAGGAGGATCTCCCTCAACGTTTTGATTGTAAAAGCTGAATGCAGATACAGCATGGAAAATGGACTTCTAAAGTAAAAGGTAATTGCTAGTACTCTAAATAGAGGACTAGAAAGAAGTTATACTCTGGCCAGGAGTGTTGGAATAATTTCTTAGGATATTTTACTAAATGTTGGAGGCAGCAACAACACGATCTAAAACATATTTATGTCCAAAAACATTTGCCAGAAGGGTTGAAATTGGTGAAATTGGGTCCTATTCGAACACAGTATTCAATATGAACTATCACTTCCTGTGAATGCAGGACTAAAAAGACAACATCTTAACATATATCAGCCTTTTGGGGATAGGAATGAGCTAGTCCAAGGCTTTTTAAGAAAGTAAGCTGGAGGTGAAAAGCCATTTAAAGGCGAAAAGTGGTATTAAATCAGGGTGAGTTTGGGGATTTTTTTTTGTTTTGTTGGGTGTGTGTTTTTTTTTTTGGTTGGTTGGTTGGGTTTTTTTGGCCAGGACTTGTGGTTTTTGGTTGTTTTTTTTTTTTTTTTGGCCAGTGTCATTCCTTGAGTGCACAGGTATCTAACCAGAAGCAGAAATCAGGTTTGTTTCTGGAGTTTCAGCTGTGAGTGAAATCCATGGGGACCAGCTCCGTGTCAGATAGAGAAACAGTTGCTGTGAAGTGCCTTTCCAGACAGAATGTTCTAGGGTGATGTTTGCAGTGTCTGCTGTTTCATAACTGCTTTCTTTACCTCTGCCTTCTTAATTCATATCTGGGGTTTAGTGTTTTTTTTCCATTCTATCATTATAAAAATTCATGATGGCACAAGTATATCACTGTCCCATGAAAGGTACTGCTTAGCCCCTTGTACGATATATTGTTCCATAGGCCTGATGAGATTCCTTATCTAGTTTGGCTGAAAGTGTTTAAAGTACAAAAGAAACAAAGAATTAAGAAAAAAAAACAACCCCAAAACATCAATGCTGAATTTGCTTCAATGAAATTTCACTTGACAACGGTCAGTTATGTGTTTACCCCTGCTCTGTCACTCTGAAGATGCACAAAAAAGTATGTTATAGCAAAATACTAAAGAAAGGAACAAATCTCCTATTCTGAAGCCCAAGTTCTTGTTGATTTTGGTTTGGGAAGCCTAGAGGTTTATTCTAGCCAGACGTTTGGTCAAGATGTGGATGAGGCTTTGAAAGACAACTTCTGCACTGTGCTGACATCCATAAGCTGTGCCTCAGCACAGGGCACAGCAATGAGTCCGATGAAGGTCAGTGGTGTATCAGGGGGTTGTGTCCTTTCTGCCAATCTCTGAATGATAGGCTTTGTGACAGGCAACACGTTCCCGGAGGTGTTGCCTAATATTGCCTTTCTGCCTTTTGTCCCTGGAGGTGAGACAGTAACTGCATTTGGCTACCAGTAGGAGCACAGTTTAAACTTTCCAGACAAGAGGTTGTACGTTGTAAAATCATGTTTTGTCTTTCTGGTACTTTAGAAATGATATTCCATGAGACCACTAAAGAACGCGATGGCTTGTCTAAGTTTTCAGTTTGTACTGTTGGCAACTGTGTGCCTAAATCAAGCTAGCTTACATCCAAACGTTTTAGGGATTGCACTGTTGCAGACTACTTCAAGAGAGGAGCTCATTGAAATGAAATGAGAAAGTTATGAAAATACATTTTCTGCTCTCTGAAACAGCGCTATTATCAGCAAGTTCCTTTTCGTATAAAAAGGAAGGCATAAAATGAGTTTTTTATACTGTACGTGAGGGATAGTTGAAGTAGTAATGAGTATCTGACAGCTGGGTTGAATCTCTCAGCATGTTTCTGTTGATATTAGCAGCAGGGAGATCCCCTAGGTTTGCAAACATCACTATATCATATAATTGAAATCTGTTTCTCATTGTCACCTTCACATTTTCATAAGTGTGCATTCATGCCCTGATATTTGTAATGGAACAAATGAAACCTTTCTTCTTCCATCTGAATTTGAACTTTTTGTTAAGTATTATCTTTATTGTAGGGGAAAAAAAAGTTTCTTTGGAATTTTCTTAGATCTTTTAGACCACAGTCAGAGGGCCAAACCTTATCTTCCCATTAGTTCTGCGTGGAGTCCCAGAGTGTAACTTGGAGGCAGAATTTGGCTCCTACTTGGTAGTGCCTCTCAGCCAAATATAATGAGGCATTATGATTTAAACATGCTGCTGCATAAAGCTCTATTCATTGAAAGGCTTTTCTCATTTAAGACATGGAGTTTTGTTATGTGGCAGTTGTCATGATGAGCCATCTTGACACCTAGGAGTTGCTATGCCCCTTTTTTTGTGTGCAGAACAGCACCGTCCAGGAGTGGCTGCAGCATTCTGCTCTTTGGCAGGTCTCTGTGGCAATGTAAAATCCTTGCAGCCAGTTAAACTTGGCTCATGTGCACTGGTTGAGTAGCACGATTCAGCCATAATTAGGGTCAGTCCTGCTTGCCATGAGGCTAATGGCAAAGGCAGTTACTGCTGATGGAGGCAGAGCTGGCCTAGGAGGGAACGTAGTAGGGTATGTGGAACAACAGATCTGGGTTTGGTTTTTGTTTTCAGGTCAAAATTTATTTTTTCAGTGCTGCTCCAGGATGAGCATGTATTAAATCTGGTCTGCCTCTCTTTGCACTGTTTTGTTGCTTTCTGAAACATCTGGGTTCCAGTGCTTGCCTGTGATTTCAGATGCTAATTAAATATAATCATATTGCAGGATTATTTTCAAAAACAGTGATGTACTCCAGTTTCAAAGGGATGTTCAAAACTGAGTGAAGATGAGAGAAAAGCACTGATTAAGGAGGCTCCAGAAAGAATGTAGGTCCTCAGTCACGCATAACCATATCCTCCTTGTTTCAAGGGCAGTTGTGTATGGGAGCTTAATGGACAATATATGCATATAGTCTGTCCACACAATTTTACATATAGAAACAGTTGCAGAAAACCTTTTCTGACCTTAATGTCAAAACTTAACTGTATATTCAGATACCCCTGAGATCACTGAACCTGGAAGTTAGCTGTCTTAAAAAATGTCAGTTGATCCTGATGTTCAGGGAAATTGATTGGAGTTTAAGAATCATAGAATAATTTGGCTTGGAAGGGATCTTTAAAGGTCATCTGGTCCAACCTACTTGCCGTGGGCAGGGTCATAAAGAAAGGAAATCTAAATTATTACTAGAGAAAAATTGATGTTTAATACCAAAGCTATTACTCTGTGAGCAAGTCTCCCAGTACTCATGTGTACTCTTTTCCTCATTTGACCAGTTTGCTTTCGATTTAGTCCCAGTGGCTTAGCACGAGAATCCTGCTCTGCAAATAGAGGAATTATTCCTTCACGTGGTATCTCCCAGCACAAAGACAGGCCAAAACACACTATGGTTTAGATGAGGGAAGCTGTGACTTGTGCTGGGAAAGACTTGCCTGTTCTTGAAATTAAGCTTTGACTCTGCACCTGTGCATCGGGCTGCCCTGCTTGGGGCTGGACATCAGAGTGGGGCAGGTCACTGAGGCGCAGGACATGTAGGCAGCAGCATATTTGACTGCAGGGAGCAATAGGTACCAGCCAAGAGCATGAATGCATGGATGATGGATACAGCTTCTGCTCTATTCTCCGAGAGCACCAAACACAAAAGGTCTTGTTAAAAATGTTACAGCAGCAGTTAATGTTTAATTAGTGTGCTTAATATCATGTTTTCTCCTCTGGTAGAAGACAAAAATAGGTGTGGTATTAGTATCTTCTCGTTCAACACTTTTAAATTCCCTTACTTGCTCTTTCTTTGAAGTTTGCCTTCAGTGGTGTTACCAAAACATAACCTTTCTTGATATGTTTTGCTTATTTCCCCAGTTGTTTTGATGTTTTTCTACTCTGATCAGCATGAGACTTTATTTTAATAATTTTTTCAGCTGCTTATTTTTCAATGGTTTTTCATGTGTTTACAGAATTACAATCGGCCTCCAGTAATGGCCTTAGCTGTCCCAGTGGCGGTGAAATTTCTTCAGAGAGGCAATAAGGAACTGTGCAGAAATATGTCAAGTTATCTGTCCTTGGCTGCAATCGCTAAAGTGGATCTGCTGGCTGATCACACAGATGCCATTGTCAAAAGTGTCCTTCAAGGTATGAGCACACTAATTTGTTTAATCCTGCAAAATTCCCACAGATCAGTTAGACTGTATGACCCAGTCTACAAACCTTGTATACAAACCTGTTATACATAGAAATGTGTATGAGACATGTACGTATAAAGCATACGTGTGGATATATCTATAAATATATACAGTATCTATTAAAAATGCTTGACACAATGGAATTACAGGCTGCATCAAGGAAGACCTTTCAAGAGCGTGTGAATTTTCTGGCCGTTGTTGACTATGGAATTTTCATTACTGATTGGCCCATAGGGCAGAAAGTACATCTGTACCTGTTAATATACGGTACTAATGGTCTTAAAATTATAAGCCATGATATGAGACACTAGTTACTGGACTCTTATCCTTTCCGTTAATGTCATTGGCAATACTCCAAGATACAAACAGGGATGAAATTAATCCCATTCTGTGGCAAAATGGTCAGATGTAAGATATAAGTGTTGTAGTTGTTCTTTAATTTTGCCTATATTATTAACTTCACATAGAATAGTGTTGCTAAACTCTGTTCCTTTTTGATTTTGTGGTTTAAGAAGCCAAAATTATTCAACCCTCTACAAAAGGAAGTCCAATGTAGTCAAAGTAGTAAAGTTCACAGTATTTGTTGCATATATACACAATACAGTGCTTCTGCAGTAGTCAAACCACTGGTGTTTTGTGGTGGTGGTTTTTTTGTTTTTCAAATATGGATAATAGCAATAAGTAGCAATAGTTGCATAATTATTCTAAGAACATTGCTATGAAGATGTTAAGCCCACAAATTATATGTGTGCATTCTGCATTTATTAAAAAATATAAATGGAATGTAGTTATTTTTAGAGAGAGGAATGGCTAAGCCAGAAAGTAATTTTGATGTTAAGACATTATGGTAAGAGTTTGCATATTTCACTCTCCTTTGTTTAAGGACAAATGTGTGATAAAAATGATAATTGATAAATATTTATGAGCTATGTGCAGTAGCAATATTCTGTTCTGGAACTCTACTCAATTAGTACTAACAACTTAAAGCCACATGGATAATTCTTTTAAGACTTGTGACATGAGTATTTATGAGTTAATGTTGTGTGTTACCACTCGTCATGTAGTGCTATTAATAGAAATAAATAAAGTAAAACAGGTTTTTTGGTATTGTCAAAGGGTTAGGAAAAGTGGTTAACACCCACAATTGAAGGTTTTGTCCTAACTGTTCCTGCTCTGTTTTTGTGTATTTATGTTGTTCTACCAGCAGATGTTGCTGTGGACATCAGGTTTGGAAATTCCAGACTGGGAAGAGGGCACCCTGAATAGGCAAAGTGCTCTGTTTAGAGCACTTTTCACAGTAGCTTAATTGCACTGTACATAATTTGTATTTAAGGCATGAAAAGGTTGGTTTGCATCAGGCTAAGAACTGCACTTAAAAGATGGAGTGTTTGCTGAAGGGAAAAGGGGAGCAGGAGGATAAGCTGCTAAGGATGGATTTACAGAGCAGCCTGGAGACAAAGGGCCTTGTTCTGGTGCTGCACAGACAGGGCTCAGCCTCATGGCACCACTGAGACTGATAGTAGACTTTGGCCTGTTGCCTGCCAGTGCTTGGGAGCTAACTGGATTTTTTTGATTACTTGGGGCAACTGTTTGGCTGCCTAATCAGTTTCTTATCTTATTAGCTAAAAAAGAGCTCTTTAGAAAGCGTGTTTAAATACTCTGTTCCAGTTAGTATGAACTCAGCTTCTAAACATGCAAATGTCTGTGCATTTGTGATGCTGACAGGCCCTGTGCTGACACCTTCCATCAGCGTAAGGGCTCAGGCAGATTTATTCCCATTTCCAGGGCACAGAAGCAAAACTACCCTGCAGTTGTTGCCATAACCTGAGAGACCTACAGCTGCTCTGCTTTCCAGAGATGCTCAGGCAAGGGATGTGTATCTTGCATTCAGGAGAGCCTTGCTAGAGAGCAGAATTGGGCTCAGCAACACACTCCGAGTGTCTTGTGCTTGCTCCTTCATTTCTACATTTGCAGCGCAAGAGCAGGTTCACAGTAACTTTTGCATATTTGGAGCTCAAGCTCCCCCAAAATACTATTTACTTGATGTGGTGTTTCCCAAACAGGTGAAGTAGCTGTCAACAAAGAAAAATACAGTTAAACTAGGAAGGGAGAAGAGAAGCGTGCTGATGGAGGTGACTTGTGATGCTGGGCAGGAGGGGGCTAGACTGTGGGAAAGCTTTGCTGTTTCACAGAGGTAATAAAGAAAGAGCAAAGCAATTGGAAAAAAGAGAGTTTTCCAGCTGAGTCAGTGAGAATGGAAGGACTGGATTTGCATCTGGTCATCTGCCAAACCAGAACAGAGATAGGAAAAGGCTACTTCCAAGGCAAAGCATTTCAGGTATGAAGTACAATAAGAAAAGCAGCCAGAGAGGACTTAAGGACTTGTGGTAATCTTTTTGAGGATGGGTTTTTGTTTTTGGGGTCTGTTTTTTTTTTTTTCTGCTGTTTCATGGACATTTGTTTCCATTTAATGGAGAGCACTGTATGGAAAGAGGATTTGAGAGTGGTTTTCCGCTTGCACAATGTTGGGATCTCAAGTGTTTATCTTAACTCTGAAGGTCTGCTTTCTGGCTGACAGCAGATGAACAGAAGTAATTTTCATTGTTCTATAATTAAGGTTATTTGCCCCTATTATTTAGTAATGGATTTTTGTCATAATTACTAGTAAGTATTTATAATACGTTTTTATTGCAAGGTAATAGGAGAAATTCCAGCAGTTGGAGCAGTTATTTTTACCTTAAATGAGTAGTGTTGGCAAGAATTTGGAGCAGATCATGTAACTTCAGGTATGAAGCACAACCCCCTTGAAGGGCACAGTAAAGTGGAAATTCCCTTGTCATCTATTTTTCTTACTACTTTTGTACCATGGAAAAGAGGGATCTGGTAGCTGCATCATATTCAGAAATAAGCGTAGCAGCAACATGGCAAGAAACTTTTCTAAGTGTGGTCTTGGGAAGTCTGTAGAGAATGAGAAAAAGAAATGTGAATATAGCAGAAGGGCGGGCTGCTTCCAGTGGAAATAAGAATTGCTTTGAATAAGACATTTTCATGATAACTTGTTCAGAGGCTTCAACAGGTAGTGAATAATTGTTCCTGTCATAAATGGTTACATACCCAGCGAATAACCATTCATCATTGTCTAATTCTGCTCCTTTTTCTACACGCAAATCACCACCAGTGTCCTGGTTCTCAGCATCTGCTTCTTATGCACTGTATCCAGCCCTGTGGTTTTTGGGCATTGGATAAGCTTACAAATGTGAGAGAAGAAAGCTGCTGCCATCAGTTCTGCCTAGTACAAACCTCCTAGCATCAAACAAGTTGGTTACTTTGGATGTCTAAATGTGTCTTGAAAATGAGTATGTCCTTCATGGATGACCAACGTTATGCCACGGTGCATTGATTGGTTTTTATTTGAGGATATTTCAAAACCAATGCTTTCTTCAGCCTCCAAGTGCTGTGCTAGCACAGCCTCAGGTCACAGCATGTGTGTTAGCATGTCAAAGCACTTCTTCTGTACAATCAACCATGTTCATGTGGGAAAAAAGCTACAGTGGCAGATCCTTGCACATAGCAGCATTCACAAGAGGGATTGCTACCATGACGGGCCTTTAAAGCCGTCTCTGGCTAATTCTTGGATTTCAGTCCTCTGTGTGCAATATTGATATTTATGTTCTTTTTCTACTAGCAGCTAAAATTATGTGCTTCAAAACATGGAAAAATTCCCAACTGGTTCTTAGTTTCAGAGTTCCAGTTCATGAGAAGTGTGGAAAGTGTTGGTTTCACTAAAGTACCTTTATTTACAGAACAACTTTACAAAAATAATTTCAATAAAATTAATACAAAGTGAATTTACAATATAATACAGCTGCATTTTCTCCAAGTGTAACATCAGATTATGATGGGGAATATTACTTTTATATGTTGGGTCAACTCATGGCATAAATAATGTTTAAACAAGGAGCTAGCTTTGTTATAGTCTACAAATTACTAACAACGATTAATAAACAACACATTTCTTGGCTTACGTGGCTCCTCTGTACAATTCACATCAGCGCTATAAGAGCCAATGCCTGGAGGAGCCGGGAAGATGCGCAGCTTCATGCATGTTCTGCAGGGACTGGTCAGCTGGGTACCTCAGTGGGTTTGTTTGGGCAGGGATGCCAGGAGCACTGCTCAGTTCAAGAATGTCCACAGTGGCACTCGTACATCAGAAAACGCTGCGCTAGGGAGACAGCAGTCGCCTGACCTCAGGAACAGCTTTTGCCATGTCGTGCCTTGATGTGTTGTTTTTCAGTGTTTAGCCAAAACAGCAGGCAGAGATCAAATCCCATCTCCACAGTTCCTCATTCTGTAAACTTGCAAGGCCAATTTTTCTTGGGTATTCAAAGGACACGAGCTCCTACAGCTCTGTTTACTTGTACCTATTGGCATTCAGCTTTTCATGAAATACATTCTCTGCTTCAGCAGCTGCCTGGCCTGTATTTAAGAAACGTACTGGGCTCCTCCGTACGGCAAAACTTCTGTGACTCCCCACCCGACAATGTTGCCCCTGATACTGCAAGCATCTTCTCCGCTCTGTGCTGCAATCTCTTTGGCACTGAGCACTCTGTCCCACATGTTAAAGCCGGTTAATTTTCCAGAGAAGGCTAAAGATTCATCAAATCCACCTCCAATACAGCAGCCATTCTTTTCTTGACCGATCTGCAAAATCCCTCCATCCGGAATGGTATGAGCGTCAGCAATGTCCAAGGCAGTGGCTGCAAGCTCTCCCTTCACCCACAGAGATGCAGATCCGTTCTCTGAGCTCCAGGCGCCACAGAGGTGGATCCACTTCCCAGGAACAACTACGTTTTGGACAGCTAACTTGTGCCGGTCACCGCCAACAACAAGCACTACTGACTCCTGGCTGAGATAAAGCTGGATTTCATATGGGTTGAACTTGGTTCCATAGGAGAAGACAATGGTTTTGTCCAAAGCCTCAGTCACCTTGACCCAGATACAAGCAGTAAAGGACTGAAGGGTCATTCCAGCAGTTGGGTGGACGCTCCCAAATATCTTTTTTGAACGCATGGGGAACAGAATCGCTGTTTCGCACCCTGAAAAAGTTAGAAAGACTGTTAAGTAAATAAAACCTGGTCTATTTGTACGTGCACAAGTCGGGACCCTTGACATATGCTCACTCATGGGCCTCTCAAAGGGATCTGAGAGCCCAGCTCATCCCATGGGATGTAGGATGCTGTAGAGAAGCTGTCAGATCCGATGGGTAAATTTGCCTAACACTATGGCAGTGGCACTAGGGGCTAATCAGGCTGCAGGAACAAGGTTTGGCTCTTCCCTTGCTGCAAAATTAGTGTATTGTATAGTCCTGTGCAGGCACTTTCTGCTCTGACATGCCTCCTAGAAGAGCTTCTCTTTTGCTGGGTCACCTAGAGAAATTAGCATTTTGTGTCGTATAATCCTCTCTCTGTTTCATTTAGGTTTTGTTTTAGCTTCCGTGTTTTTTTTTCCAGTATGGAGTGATGCAAACATTATGGTGAGGGGGTGTGTTCAGTGATCTATTAAACAGCAGATTTAGATCCCATGTTATTCCAGGGGCAGTAGTGTGAGACTGCTGCTGGGAGAATGGAGCTGCTGGGTGGGTAGCTGTGTTACCAGCAGTTACACAGTGTCCTGTGGTTGTCCTATGGATAACTGGGCAGCAGAGGAGAATGGCACAGTGGCTACTGAAAAGCAGGCACAGGGAGCATTGGCAGAAGCGTGGTGAAATGTGTTGGTTTGTTGATTATAATGATTCTCTTTTCTGACCCTGCCGTTAGGCCTATTGGTCAGTAACTTTCACATGCACTGGTTCAGCAGGGGAAATGTATAAAAGATGAGTGATATTTTAAAAACAGTTCATCTCTCATCTCCAATTAATCGATATGTTATTAGAAATCAGATTAGTTAAAAGCAGTAAGAAATTTATGAAACACAGAATAGTAACTGTTGATCACTAAAGACAAGCCATTTTTGGTATTCTATTTGCTGTTCCCTAGTAATATATAACTTAATATTCTGAGCAAAATAGAGAAAAAAGCAGCCCCCTTCTACAAGTAATCTGGTTCATTTCCTGTTTAAACAAGCGAGAGGATCTAAAATGTCTAAAACGTGTGTGGAAGTTTCTGCTTCAGTGAATGAAGGACTCTTTGTGTCCTCCAGGGTTGCGCTGCTGTGTTATTTCACACGCTGCTTCCTTTCAACATTGAGCACGTTTTCTGTTCTTCATTGGCCCTTGTGAGCAGGGGCAGGAGCAGTGAGCAACTGTTGGGGATACTCCTTAAAACACTACTTAGGAATGCTATATTGTGAAAAAGTTTTTAATTAGCAAGCATTCAGGCTTTATTATCAAGGCCTAAACAAAATTAAAACCAGTCATGCTGAAGAACAAAAAGTGTGATTAGAAAATCCCCAAGAGTATGGCTGGCAGTAACTCAAGATGTGAGAAATTAAAGTCAGTTGCTAAAAATTCTCTTGAAAAAAATTTCCAGAGAGAGACTCTGGAAGTACTTAAAATATATAATTTATATTAAAATGTAAGAACATTTTAATAATCTGACTTTTCACTGATGAGACTGAGATCCATAATGCTGATCAAGGTTTTTACTCTCACCTAATGCAGAGTAGCTGACTGAGAGGCTGGCTGTGTTACAGGAGCAAGATAAAGTATGAGATCATGCTTTCTGGAAGGCAAGATTTGTGTGTTTAGAGGAAAAAAAGGAACATGCTGCAAGACCTACTCCCAGCACACAAAAATTACTGAAGTGTTGTGACAAACGAAGGAGTCAAAGCTTATAAAGCTGAATCCATGCCCTGCATGGAAGGATAGATTCATGTTAGATTGTGAAACACTTTGGTGTGTAGTATTGTTATGCTGTGTTTGTATTGTAATAGGCTTCTGTAAGTTGTTGCCTTTGCATTAGCCATTACAAGAAGCACTGATTCTAGCTCACCTGTGTAAGGGCTGGCACTGGGGGGGGATGCGAGGGGTCTCTGACAAGGCTGGTGTAACTGCCTACTCACACACAGCCACGGATTATGCAGGTGTAGGTTTATGTGGGGTTTTTAAGCTGCAGTAACTTACATTTGTGGAAAATATGGTCATTAAAGACATGATAGCTATCTGGTAGGCAGAGTTATGTTCAATGTAATTGTTGGGCATGTAGCAATTTTGCATCCACATTTTAAATAGATGGGGGTCTGCTCTGTCATGCTCAAGTTGCTGTAGCTGCTTTTTGGGTGTCATAATATAGTGCATAGCAAAATGACCACGAAATTCAGAATTATAGAACTGTTTTATTGGAAGAGACCTTAAAGATCATAAAGTCCAACAGTTAACCTAGCTCTGCCAAGTTACCACTAAACAATACTCGTTGGCACAACATCTACCTGTCTTTTAATTACCTCCAGGGATGGTGACTCAACCACTTTCCTGGGCAGCCTATTCCAATGTTTAATAACCCTTTCAGTGAAAAAACTTTTCCTTATATCCAATCTAAACCTCCCTTGGTGCAACTTCAGGCCATTTCCTCTTGTCTTGAAATTTGTTCCGTCTTGTCATTAAATTTGAGATATGAGCTCATCTTTCTATTGTCACCTCACTTGCTGACCAATGCAAACGATTTGGAAGGGACAATAAAAACCCCAACAATACCATAGTTTTATTAATATTTCCATGCTCGAAGAAATATTCTGCCCTGACAGTTGCATGCAGTAAATTTGCTCTGCCCACCGCAGGAAGCGTTCTTAGCTCATTGATATCACCAGTGTGTCCCTCAGATCTAGCTCTACTCTTGGGCAGTTGGAGTCAATGAGAAGGAGGCAGCACTTAGTTTAGGAAGAGGAAGGAGTGGGTACATGTATGAAGAGAACAGGAGAGCTCAGTGACTAGTGTGTATCATAGAATCATAGAATGGTTAGAGTTGGAAGGGACCTCAAAATATCATCAAGTTCCAACCCCCTGCCCTGGGCGGGGACACCTCCCACTAGACCAGGTTGCTCAAAGATCCATCCAGCCTGACTGTAAACACTTCCAGGGATGGGGCAGCTACAGCTTCACTGGGCAACCTGTTCCAGTGCCTCACCACCCTCACAGTCAAGAATTTCTTTCTAGTATCCAATCTAAATCTCCCCTCTTCCAATTTAAAGCTGTTACCCCTTGTCCTGTCACTACACTTCCTGACAAAGAGTCCCTCCCCATCTCCCCTGTAGCTCCTTTCAGACACTTGAAGGCTCCTCTAAGGTCTCCTGGGAGCCTTCTTGTCTCCGGGCTGAACAAATATGTGTAGGAGTTACCAGCTGGCAAAAGGTAAAAGGTGAGAGAACATAATTTATGTCTGATAAACGTTTTGATCTGGGAGAGCCTGCAGGAGGTAGGATCCTAGCTGGGTGGCTGCCTTACCCTGTGTAAGAACTTTGATTAAACCTTTCTTTGACCCTGTGTTTGAAAATCTCACTGTCTCTTTTTGGAGAAGAGGTAATGGGTTTCCTCCCTGTATGTACAGACTGCTCAGAACTGCTGTTGCTGCTCATAGATCTGCTTTGGAGTCATGCAGAGGAAGGTGCTTAAAAGGATTGTTTATAGGATGTCTCTTTGGGCAGGCTCTCCAGTAAAGCACAGCGCATGTTGACTTACCTGCTGGCAGTAGGTGCTGAGCTGCCCATTTCTGTGATGCCTTCAGTTCAGCTCTGGTTTGCTGTAGCTCTTTCCACAGAGAATTCAAAATGAGATTGTCTCCTTTGGTGGGATTGAATTTATCCTGCTGAAAAGCTGTCTCCTGAGCCTCTGCCTCAGATCTCCTCAGCCAAGCACTCTCCAACTGGCCAAGACGGCTGGAGACGTTGTGGTTCAGCAGCATAACATGCTCAAGAACCTTTCCTTGCTCAGACTCGTGAAGCCTCTTGGCTTCTTCGGTTTGGTCATTGCTCTTCACGAGTGCCTGCTCTACCTGTGACATGATGTGGGAGGTGACTTTCTCGACCGTGGCAGCAAAGGTGCCCGCAAGGTTGGTGGTGAGCTGGCTCAGCTCCACTTTCAGGGTCTGCAGGTCCACCTTCAGCATCTCGTCCATCGCCTGCAGCATCATGTTCTCTTTCATCTGCGAGTTCTCAAGCATGATGAAGAGCTTGTCCCACTCGGTGTGCTCTCGCTGGCAGTCACATGAAACAGCTGGAATAGAAGATACAGATGTTGCTATTTCTTTCTAGTCATGTCTTTAAACAGAAGGACAAAATCTGGCTCTGTGCAAGGCTTATGTGCTTTAGACTGTCGGTGTGTTTTCCTCTATATCAAAGCAGAGCAGTGTGTATTACAGCGATTCTAAACTAAATGTCACCGGCAGTTTTTCGCAGGACAATTGAAAAATAAAGAGAATGAAGCAAATTCCAAGGCATACCATCCAAGTGTGTTAGTGTTTGCTGCCCATAATAATCAACTGGTACAAACACATTCTACTTCCTCTGAAAAAAAACTAAGTTTGAAACAATATCTGTTCACAAGAGCTAAGCAGCAAAGACTGCGATTCTGCACTTAACGCAAAATTAGTTTAAATTACTTACTTTCCTCAGTACCGAGAACTGGACCTTCAATCTCATTATCCAGATTCACGTACATGAGATCATAGTCATCATCTTCATCCAGAGCAAAAACAGAAGCCCTGAAAACACAGAAGAGCGTGAGCAGAGAAAGTATTTCTTGGGGCCGCATTCTGTAGCCGCTTCCTGAAAACAGCGGGTCCGTCTGGAGCTGGAGTCTCTCTCAGGCTTCAGCAGAGACGAGACTGCGAGTGAGACGCAGCGAGCCCCTAAAAAGTGCTCCGAGTGCCTCGGCTTGAATGAATGAGCAATGCTAGTGCCAGTGTTGTAATAAGAGCACTTCTGACTGTTGGTTTTGGCCGGGAGGAGAAGGGGGCGTGCAGCTTGCTCAATTCCAGCCTTCCAGGTTTGCGCTGGGGGGAGATGTCCTGACTTGAGGAGGGGAAGAAACGGGGAAAGCTGCTCTTGCGAGTGTCCGCTTCCCCTCTGAGAGCAGACTGCTGCAACACGCAGTGATGGGAGGGTGAGAGCTGGGAGGGGGGCAGGAGGGCAGGTGTGATTAGAGTTGCTTCTGTTAACTTTGAAAAAAAGCAAAGCAAGGCACTCTTGGATTAGACATTAATCTAGTGCTAAGTATTATTGTTATTGGTCTTAATCTGTTTTAAACTCTGGAAATCTTACCAGTTTCATGAGCCACTAATTATTTCAGAGATGCATTGATTAGGTGAGATTAGGGGTAATATGCTACAAATTGTGTATCAGCTGTGAAATATGCAGAGAATAGCGGAAAAAGCCCCACATAATTGCATCTAATTTGCAATCTGCGTTCCCTTTCCACTTGAGTCTCAGGTTGAGCCCTCTACTACTCTACACAGGAGTGGGTAAAGAGGGTTCTGTGCTGCTTGTCTTGCTCATTCTGCTTCCAACAACAGGGCCATGAGTGGAGATGTGACTGCGTGAGGCAGCAGGGACAATGTGCTTGGCCTCAACCATTGGTCCTGTCCTGCAGCGAGAACCGAGAGGCACTGTGTGGCTGTCGCCTCCTGCTGAGGAGGCAGGTAGGGCTGGAGCTTCTTGCTCCCAGGCTTTTCCAGCTTTGCTCCATGCACCCCAGGGCAGCCCACGAGGAGCCTGCTGCTTCTGCACTAGATGCCTCACAGGACTCAGCCTTTCTTGTGGAAATCAGGGCTATGTGTATGTTGAGCTGCTGGCCACTGTACTGTGCCATTCACTGGGTAAAAACACTGGCTGGCTGGGCCCAAAGAGTGGTAGTGAATGGAGTTAAATCCAGTTGGTAGCCAGTCACAACTGGTGTTCCCCAGGGCTCAGTAATGGGGCTGGTTCTGTTTATATCTTTGTCAGTGATCTGGATGAGGGGATCAAGTGCACTCTCAGTAAGTTCACAGATGATGGGTGGGAGTGTTGATCTGCTGGAGGGTGGAAAGGCTCTACAGAGGAATCTGGACAGGATGGATCAAGGGGCTGAGGCTAGTGGTATGAGGTTCAACAAGTGCTGGGTCCTGCACTCGGGTCACAACAACCCTATGAACACTACAGACCTGTGGAAGAGTGGCTGGAAAGTGAGAGGAAATGGCCTCAAGTTGTGTCAGGGGATGTTTAGACTGGATATTGAGAAAGTTTCATCACCCATAGGGTTATCAAACATTGGAACAGGGAAGTGGTGGGATCACCATCCATCCCTGGAGGTATTTAAAAGATGTGTGTAGATGTGGCGCAAAGGGATGTGGTTTACTGGTAGACTTGGTAATGCTAGGTTGATGGTTGGACTTGATGATATTATAGGTCTTTTCCAACCAAAACCATTCTATGACTCTGTTGCCATGTGCCAAACCATCTCCCTCTTTCACCTTATGAGTGCATGGTGTTCCTGCTTTCTTGGGGCTTCCAGCTGCACTCCTGCAAACACAAATAACCGATATTAACATCAGAGCAGTATATTAGAAATCTCAAAAGTCTGATAAAGCAGAGGTGAACAATTTCAGGGAGGCATCTGCCTAACTTGAGTCATCCTGGGGAAAAAAATTAGTCTTACTGTGCAGGCTTTTACCTTTGAATACTGAGTTTGGAGCGAATGTCAAAACACCACTAAACAGCTTTGAGACCTTCTGTTTGCAGGTTGCTAACACAGTTTTGGGGTTTTTTTGGTCTTTTTCCCCCCCCACAAGCTCCCTGTGCTGAAGAGACCATACACAGGGCAACCTTTGCAATCTGTGTGTGCAGGGAGACGGCCAAAGTGTGCCCGGGGCATGGTCTGGGGATAGCTGAGGCAGGCTGGCACCGTCACTGCTCCTGCCATACACACCTCCTCCCTGCCTGACTCGCAGCCGGCCACGCAAAGCCATCGAGTGTCCCAACTGTACATTAGTCTCTGCCTGAATTGCATAATTCCCAGTGTGTGATCTGCTTGGAAAGCCTTGAGAAAATCTAATCTGGAAAATACTGGGGGTTAGGGCAGTGGGGGAAGGAAGAGGGAAAGAAGGTAATTAAGCTGAGTATAATGTTCTTTCATTCTCAAACAGTAAGCGTACTTTTCAGGTGCTTTGTTTAGACTGAGATAGATGAAGCAAGATTTTTAAAAAGTTAATTACTTGGGAGGGGGCACAATACTGCCTCTGACAGCCCAAACTCTGAGAATTCAAAGGTTAATGAGCTGCATGTACGTAAATCCCTTAGAAACTGAAAAGGTGTGACAAACAAATGGCAAGAGGTACTCTGAGCTAACTTGAAACGTCAAAATACAAGAAAATAGCAAACTGGCTTGTGCTTCATGACCTTTCTTAGGTCATATGAAGAACAGACACAAACTGTGCTATCTGCTTGGCTTCTTTACAAGTTTGTATACACAGGTTATTCAATTAAAAGCAATTCCACATCAGTGAGGTCACTTAAACATCACTCCAAAGTGATGCAGTTGATTCTAAGCTGTCTTTGTTTGCCATTTATCTTGGTCAGTGAATATAAACCCTGCAATATAGTTTCATGGCTGCAATCCATCATGTTGTGTCATGTCAAGTTACATCACTCCTGTAATACAGACGATACTCAAAATGGTTATTTTATCATATTGAATAATTAGTTTTAGTTTCCAGATACCCTCTTATCTGTGATATCCCAGATTAGGCAATAGCACGGCTCAAATCCATGGCTGTCTCTCCTCGTTTAAAGCTGGTAGGGTTTGTTTGCCTCCGCTAAATTCCATCCCTCGTCATATTTACAGGCAATGAGTTTTGCCTGTCCAGGAACACAGGAATTTCATCATTTGCAATTATCACCATTGCTGAAATTTAACTGGAGCTTCAGGGCTCTGTTTCATATGGGCAGAAAACCTCCGGTGTAAACTGGAGTTGCAAGTGCGAAGAAAAGACTCTATTTTTCTAAGCACTAAATTAACCAGAGAGGGAAATAATTTTAGTGTATTCAGCTACAAAATTTTTCAATTTCAGACTCAAATGTGAGTCTAGAAAAGTTCAAGTAGATACTTTCTATCACTGTTTTGGTTCTAACTTTGGGTGAAATGGTGCTTTGCATGAATTCTATGGTACATTAGTGACACTTGTAGAAGTGGTGACGCTTCTTATACAGATTGCCTTGTAACATGAGGGAGAGATTTGCACTAAGAATATGGCTAGAAAATGTCCAGAACTAAACAGCTTGCTAATGTGTTTAATATAATTAATCAGCAAATATCTTTCCTTTTGCAACTGGCCTTTGTGCTTCACGCACAGAACAGAACGACAGAAATTTGCTGTTTCCATGGGACTAGGGGTGGGGTCTGAACCTTGCCTTGAGCGTGGCAGCGGCTGCATGGAGGAGGAGGATGGCTAATAGTTGGAAGCTAACTATTTTTCAAGCAGAATAAACGTTTCAGGATAGGATGCAGAAGTGTGGCTGGCTGAGCAGCGTGGAGGCACTCCTCCCAACCATAAGGACCCCTTAGGGATTATTACAAGCTGTTTGACTTAAGAGTCGTCTGAACCTGCAATGAATTATATGTGAGTTACTTGGCTCTGAGGTGATGTTGCAAGACCTAACAGTGTCTTGGGGTGCGTTTTCTGTATCTGGCAAGAGCACGATGTGGTCCAGTCTGACCCATATATTCTTTTTCTACCATCCATGAAGTGACCTGCTTATCTTCCAAATTATATGGCTCAGATTTAAATGGGAGCAAAAGCAGCAGGCCAGCGAGCTAGTTCCTATTGGAAACCAAATCCAAAGAGACCATAAGGACTTTCAAGGGTTTAAAAAAGGAGCCATGCTACATTGCAATAAGCAGATGTTTTCCATATGTTGCTCAAGTGAAACTTAAATATATGGAGGCAGGCATGTACAGCAATGTGAAGTTATATATTTTGGTATGAGCCTGGGCTTCAAATTGAATTATGCACAGACATCTTAAGAAAATGTGTGAGAGAGGGTTTTGCATATCTTTGTCTGTCTGCAGTTGACTCTCTGGCTTCATTTCTATTCCTGGAAATGGCATCCTTAACTATTTATGTTCAAATTTACTGTCATGCATGTTTAGTTCTCTTAATAACCAACTATTCTTTCCATATGCTGCTTATTTAATTTGAAAGTCTGAATCTCAACAGAGGAGAAATATAGCTTTTATGTGCTTGCTAGCCTTCTTTCTTCTTTTTCTTTGTTTCTTTTCTTTTGGTTTTCGTTTCTTTGTTAATTTAAATCACACTTAGTTTAGTCTAGGAGTCAACAGAGTACCATCCAAATCTGAAAGCTCATTAAGCAGCCTTCTCATGATACTCCACTTGAGAATCAAAATTCTAATTAATGGGATTTGATATTTTTTTTTCACCTATGTTGTTATACCTGCGATATTCTGTTCTATTTAGGTTATTTCTTGGTCTTCCTGGCCCAACATATATTTTTCTACAGCGTCTTGTATGTCTCTCTGTATTTATAGTGAGGATTCTTAACAAGTGGTGTCTCTAAGGGTGTGCTGATTTTCTAGGACTCTCCCTCTCTATGGGATATGGATGTACAGCGAGTCACTAGCCTTTCATTTGCTCCATTCTAGGGAACTCAATGCTGCTGCGTGTCCTTGCTGCTCTGTACGAGAAGCAACCACAGCCAATCAACCCCCATCTGAAGGAGCTGGTGACACTGATGTCTCAGCTGGATCAAGCTGAACAGCACCACCTCCTCAGGCTCTTCCAGATCGTGGCCAGGAAAAAGGAACTGGGGGTAAAACTGTGTTTGAAAGATCTTACTGCTAAATGCTGCACCTCCTTTTGGAGGAGTTTGTTTGCTTCAGATGACTTGGCAAGGTCTGTCTGCTAGCTGCTCTCCGAACAGTGAGGAGTACCGTAACATGCATGACAGTGCTTTCCTACACTAATTCCCCATGAACTCTTTAATTTCATTCCAAATTCCCCATCTAATCGTAAAGAGAACATAACAATGACTCTGCTAGACCAAAATATTCATGTTAAACCAGTTTTCTACTTTTTTTGGCTCTTCCTCTGTCAGCTGACTATGAATTTGCTTAACTATTTTTCTGTTGGAATATATTAAATGTAATAAATTACATATCAAGGTAAATAAAAGGATTTAGGAATTGATTAAAAATTAGATGAAAATTAATTAACAGAGGCAAAATATATAATGCTTGGGAAATTACATGTCATTGACAGCACCCAGTGCATTAGAACAAGGCACAGAACTACCTGCTTTGTGAATTTTAGAAATTCATAAAATCTTTGGAACAGAATAGTCAACAGGAGTTAGTATCTTTCCCCAGGTAGCCAAGAAAACTTTATCATAGTACACAGTCCTAGACAAAATAGAGGTATACTTTTGGAAGAGCAGACTTGTCAGCTGGAGGGGGCTGTTGTGCACCACTGGTTATTGCGGGGCTCTGTGCTGGGGCTGACATAACTGAAATTGCTTGGTGTTATCAACATTGCTGTTATTATAATTTATTACTACTGACAATTTATTGAGCTACCCACCTGCAGTATTTTTTTGCCAGAGCTATAGATACCAACTTGCTAAAACTGAGAATCCTCAACAACAAAAATGAACCAGAAGAACAGGTCACTTTATGCCCCATTTCTGTGTTGAAATATCTTTTACACAGATGCAACGGTTTCTCTGAAACAGAGGTGCATTAGTGTACATGTGTGTTTATATGAAATAATCATACAGTCGATAGTTGTATACACTGTATCCTGTTTGTAAGATGGTTTTAAGAACTAGGCCCTCAGCATCTTGAAAATTGTGTTGTTACAAAGAAATGACACCTTGCCTAAAGCATTTTTTTGTGCAGTGAGAATCTTGCCTCTTATTTTTCCCTCTCTTCCAGCTATTAACCTTCTTATGTTATTTAGATTCTGGTGGAAACCATAGATTTCTACTAGTACTTTAATTTACTCTATCATTGGGGAACGCTAAGTCCTATGTTGTTTTAATCAAAAAAGTATAGGACCGTCCCAGAGCAAGGGAAATATTTTAGTGAGAGGTTTGGTTTTGTTTGTCTAACAATTGAGTATTTCCTTACTTATATATGCATAACTTCCATATTTCAAGGATACAGCTTACACTTATTCCATATGTTGAGCTGAACTTTGATTCACCTCACCGATAGCTCTGTGCAAAGGTCGGCAAGGGTGGAAAACTATTTTACTAAATCATATTCTAGTGTGGTTTTTTTTTATCACTCCAATGTACAGTACCTCTTCTGGTTATATATGTTCACAATTAAAAAAAATATTCACAATTTGCATCTGTCTGACTGTTTTAATAGGTGCTGAAAGAGTGTATTCCATTCCTATTTGGACACTTGAGAGACCCGAACCATAGTGATATTATTCTAAACATACTTATTGAAATAGCTGGCTATGAACCAACAGCTTTAGCCACTTTTCTTCCAATGCTGAAAGAAGTTGGTGAGAGTTTTCCAAGTTTGATCGGGCAAACGGCAAAGATCTTTGGGGCTGTTGGACGTATCGATGAGGTAAGTTTAAAAACAAAAGTAGTTGGTTGGTTTTGGGGTCAGGTTTGTTGTTTTTGGTTTTTTTGTTTTGTTTTCTAATTCTTGTATAAACTAACAGACCTAAGTATTCCTTTCTTCACAAGTAACCAGACTGCATTACCAGAACATACTCCTGGTTGTAAGAACACGATAGGTCTACTGTAATCCCTGTATGGCTATGAGAGCAAGCTCCCCCAAAATCAGATGTGGTATCTTAGTGACTGTGACTGCCCTTTGATCTTCTAACCAAAGAACAGTCAGGTAGTAACTGGTCTCTGCAGAAATGGAGTATAGGTTAGTGGGAAAGAAAGGAACTTTCTAGAAGAGCTTAATGGGCAAGAAAAAGATGAATACTTAAATTCCCATAACTGAAAAGATAAACATATAAATTATTTGTATTGTTATTTATTGTGTATCTACTCTATGCACACATGTTCCATTTACATGAATTGTCTTTTTATGAAATGGCTAAAACTCCTATTTCATAAAAGCACATAATTGTCATTATTCCAGGGGCTTAGCTAAGTTAGGTTGCAGAGTGCCTATATGTGAAATGGAAGGCAGAGCAAAAGAAAAACACTTTGCACACTCATTGTATGGTATCGTATTTTAAATAGAATCATAGAATCATTCAGGTTGGAAGAGACCCTTGGAGTCATTAAGTCCAACCATCAGCCCTGCTCTACAAAGTTCTCCCCTTCAACATATCCCTCAACACCACATCTAATTGACTCTTAAAATGCATAGAGCCTTCAGGAATGCTGTAATCATACAGTGAAATATGAACTTCCTCTTATAGGGTAAACCAGATATTATGGTTTTGTAGCCGTAGTTAATTGGATACTTGGGACAAATGTCTTTATAATGAAAATACTCAGTTGTAGTGCTGGGCTCAAGTCTCATCTCAGGAATATCTTAGTTTGGAATCTGACCCAATGGGAACATTACACCTAAAAAGGATTTACAGTGACAAATTCATTAAAGAAATTATGGGAATTTCATGACGGCATAATGAATTTGCATGGAAGTTTTTGCTTTAGTCATAAACTGCCATAACTGTCATAACTGTGCAGTCTAGATGCAGGAGTGATGTTCACCTAACCTAGGTGCCATCAACAGACTCAAACAGAGGGTACAGTCACCACTGGGCAGCTTTCAGGATCCAGAGCCCTCTGCCCTTCCCAGAATACCAGGTCCAGTGTGCAGCCCAAAGATCCCCACGTCCCCAGCAGAGAGGGATGCTGCTCATGAAGATCCAATGTTAGCCCCATCCTGTGGGGACTGGGAAATACCTTAGATCCCCAACAAGACTCCTCTCATGCTTCTGCTATACCAGGCTCCTAAAAATACAGCCCAGAGTTGATTACTACCATTAACTTGTGAACTACCTGTTCACTCAAGACCTTGGGTGTCCCAAGGCCTCAAAACTAGTTAGGCTTAACTTATCACATATCATGACATTTGGTAAGATTTAATTTTCATTCTGAGGTGTGAACTTATGTGTTTTTCACCACTGTTAATAGATGTCTTCCTTCCACGTCAAATCATGGTTCTATAAAGGCAAAAATAATATTCTGCTGAATTCAAAGAGTTTATGGTAAATAATTCAAATTTTTATGGCTGTGATAAAACTCAATTATATAGCAAAAAATGAGTGGTATGTAATAAATTGTTTGCTGAAGTATGGCAGCGATGCCTGCCATACAGTAACCTGGATAATTCATTTCAGCAAAGAACTGAATCCCTCAGTTTCCGTGTCCTTTCAGTGATCCTTGAGGCAAAGCTTGCACTAAGTCAACTGGAGTTTGTCTGTGTCAAGGGTGACAGGTGTCTGATCGTTGTGGGTACAGCACAGGAATACACTACATTTGCTGTTTCTACTGATCTTGAGCTTTATATTCATTTAAAATGCAATTAGTCTTATAGGAATCAAAACCAGATTTAGTTTGGCTAGGTAATCTTATTTCTGTTGGGGGGAGAAGCCAAAATCACATTTGAAGACTGTGAGCCAAATGAAGTTTGTTGTTCTCTCCTTGTTTACTTACATCACCCCAGCAAAATTTACCTTTATAAGAACTGCAGCTGACCACGTTTAATTCTGCATTTAGTATTTAAGAGTCAACATCTCCTAGAAGCTTTACAGCTTTTTACTAGCTAATCCTCAAATGAGTACAGCTGGGATCAGAGTTTAAGGATTTAATTTGGATTCTGTATTTTAGGGGTTGAACCAGCTCTTGCCGTATGAGTGTCTCTGAGGCTCCTTTCCTGCTGGGTTCTGCTACTTAAAAGGGACAGAATTTATTTTGCTTTTTTTTTTTTTTTCATTATTGTTTTAGACCAAGAATAAGCAAGCAACCAGCTGCACATGCTGTAATTCATATGTCGTTGGAAATCATGGAGTGCAGCAAGGTTTACAAAGAAACGATTTGCAGAATGTTTTATCCATTTTTTCATCCGTTGGTTTGTGTGCACACACGTAGCTACCTACCAAGTGCTACATGCACAGCCTGGGCAGGCTGGCATTGAATAATTCATCTCCAGTCTCTCTCTTGTAAGCGTCCAGTAACTGGTATTATGTTCCATGTCATATGTCTTATTTTTCTAAGGAGCTGCTGACCGAGCAGCAGACTGCATTCCAGCCCTCTCTGTCGGCACAGGCACCACATGTTTGCAGAGATGGCACGCTTTTTGCTTGTTTGTAGTGGGCTCTGGTTTAGTGACATCCAGGACACCTTTCACTAGATACTCAAAAACATTTATAAATGCAACGTGCAAAGGGCGGCAGAGGTGAACTCCCCCATGTGAGACAAATGGCTCCTCTTCTCGTGTTCTAAAAAATATCCAAGCAATGGAAGAGCTGCCTGGATTGAAATGTCTAAGTAGTTACTAATCCTTCAGTGACTTGACTTTGTTTCCGCGGTCACCTTTGAGCCGTATCAGTCATCAGGCTGCTGAGGGTTCATGCTGGGCTTGCTGATGGTTCCCCCTGCACTGAGGATACAGGAGGCTCCTGACACAAGTGTTAGGCTTGCACAGTGCTGTCACCTAGACCCAGGTTACACGCATTGAAACCTCACCACTGGATCTTCTCCGGAGGTTGTCCCCACTCTGCCCGGTCTCGTCTCTGCTGGGCAGAGGAGCTGGGCTGGCAGAAAGAGGCTCTTAATGCTGTACCTTAATCTAGGTGAGAAAACAAAGATTAATGCTGTACCTTAATCTAGGTGAGAAAACAAAGATTAATGCTGTACCTTAATCTAGGTGAGAAAACAAAGACAAGCACTCCAGGGGAGGAGAGGTCCAAGCACAATGTATAGGAACTTCTAGGTGGCCTGAGGAGCAAATTGGTCGCAGGTGTTTGCAGAGCCCTGGTGCCCCAGCACAGTCTGGCAGCCAACTCTGCCAGCAGCACTGGTCTCTACTGGGAGACCTGGTGTCTCCTGCCTTTCCTCGTTGGGAAGGAGTACATCTGTGTCACAGTTGCTTTTGAAGCGCTTGGATGTGCTTCTGGAGGCACCACGCTGCCAGTTCAATTATTACCTCTACTGTAAATGGTACAGAAAAGCCTTAAAAGGTGTTTGGGTGGTGCCTGGGTGTTGCATGCTGTAGCCAAGGTGAGACACCATTTTGGGTGCAAATTTTGTGGTAGAGTTGCTGAAGGAGGCTTAAAGTTTCCCAATTTTTCCTTGTGGAATGCTTTCATCTCTTTTGTGATGTGGGATGAGGTCTGCTTCCCTCATCGTCTGGACGTTTTCACATAGTAAGTTCCCTCTTCCTTTACAGACACTGTAATTTATGGTCTTTTTCTCACCTTCTACTTGTGAGTTTTGTCTCTTTACCCTAAGTATTTTTTATTTTATATCAGGGACCTTGAGTGCTTTATGGCCCACAGCGCTCGTGCAGGTATGAGAAGCTGCTTTGGCAGGACGTTCATTGGTCCACAATTGGTTGGGATTGCAGCTGACCAGACATGGTGACCAGCAGCTCTCGTGTGTTTAGTAACACAGTAGGTCTCTCATACTCACCCTTTTCCCTTATAAAGGTTATGTTTGCTTTACTCCAGCAGCCCCTAGTGCAGTTTTTGCCCACACCCTATCATGAGCCAAGAAATGGGTATTCTGGACATTCTCATGAAGATCAGGCTTCTTGATAGGAGAAAAAAATGCCTTTTTGAACATGGCAGCAGATTTCACTGATGTATGGAGCATTACTCACTGCAATGCAGACAATTAGCCTGCCATAAAATCAGTAGAAACACATCTGGCATCATAAAAGCTGGACAGATCTTAAAAGCTCGATACATAAAGAGTGAACCCACAAAAAATAGAATTAAAATAATGCTCTCATCTATAAGCATAACTACTGGGTTACAGGCATTGCTGCAGCCAGTTAATTTATTTAGATGAGGTCCAAGTAGAAATGTGCAAGCAGCAAAATGGTCCCCACAGACACATGTTCTGCTGATGGTTTCGCCTCACAGCCCGCCATGGCAATGCCTTCCTGGAAACCTCTCTTGTCACTTCTCCCCCTCCTCCTTTTCCTGTTAACGGCGCCGTGTGACAGATACGCTGCTGGCTCTTGCTTATAGACGTGCATCAGCATCCCCTTCCCCGCCAAGCAAAACAAATGGGAAATGAAACGACAGCAGTAGTGTTGGAACTTTATTCATTGACATTTTATTTCACTGGGAGGTTTAGTTGGGGAAAAGAGGCGTCAAGGGTTGAGGCTTGGCCCTTTACGGTATAGATTGCAGATATGAACAGAAAATCCTTTCTGCTGGCTTCTCCAAGCAACCTCTTGTGCTTTCACTGAACTGCAGTCTCCACCTTGGCAGTTCAGGCAGACCCCTGGAGAGATGAGAGGTTTGGCTGAAAACAGATCCCTTCATTTTAAGTGTTGCCCCCTTGTTTATACACGCCACCTCTGCTGATGTCAGGGACAGTCCCATGGGTGAAGTTGAAATCAGAACTTGTGCCTTAACCATAAATTTGTGCGAAGCAAAACACCATCTTGGGGCAAAGGTCAATCAAACGTTTTAATAACTTTTTTTCCAATAACTGAACCAACTGGAAATCGGAGTTACTTCTGAAAGCCCTGTGATCTCTCTCTGTGGTCTCCTGAGCCCGATTTTAAGATAAAGCAAAATACTTTGCCATGCCTCGTTGCTTGTATTTAAGATCTTCACCTACTGGCAGACGTAATGCCATAAAATGCAAGGGTTGGTTATGAAAAAAAGCAAGAATACATAGAATAAGCATTGTTACAATAGCAATGGGTTATGTATATCCAAACAGGCTTTCTGAAAAATTTTGGATAAAAAATGTGGGAGGGATAATGACTGCTTTCATGTTGAGCTATTTTTGCTGTAATTTTGTTTTGTATAAGAGTTACATATTATATTACTCTGTAGAGTTTATTGTTCTTTTACCTCACTCCAGGCGAGTAGCAGCATTTCAGCATGGCTGGAGACGCTCCAGCTGGATCAAAGTGACACGAAAATGGTCAAAACTTCTCTTCCAGTGATGTCTGCTGCACAGTTTGTTTAGGAAACAAAAATGTGTTTTAAATGTTAATTGAGCCGATGTTTATCTCTTGGAGGGAGGATTGTCTTCCAAATAAACTAGTGAATATGTATCAAAAAGTCAACCTCTTTCAAACCATTGAGGAAAAAGCTCATTCTGTCACACCAGTCCAGCTGAGGATGGAGCTGTAGTTTTCCCCCATATGGCTGAAGGGAAGCAATTTGTCTGATGTGCTTTTCTCATTTATCTCTGTCATGGCACGGTGTAACAGATCCTCTTTTGCTTAAAATAAGTTGACTTTTTCTTCAAAAAACGTCTCGCTTGTGATGCATGGGTCATGTTCTGCCCAAATCCCCCATGTATTTTTATGGTCCAGCTGTACTTGGAATCAAACTTTCAGCAATTTTTTCTCTGCTGTTACACGGTCCCAGAAGAGCCCAGGTAATAATGCCATTGCCCTGCAGTCTGAGGATGTGTGTGGCACACGACTTCCACTCTTTTTCTGCTGACCCTTGGGAAGAAGAGAATTTTTTATTTTCCTAAAGTGCCTTTGCATTTCCTAATGTGCTTGCATTTCAGCACAGGGTCTAAAAGCAAAAATATTTCCCACTTTCTATAACGATCTGCTGAGCACTGGGCAGAGCCATGCATAACCCTGGTGCAGTATCTGATATGAGCTTCTGAGTTAGTTGCTGCTTTCTCTGCTGCTTTTCCCACGTAGGTATTTTTAGGACTGTGGAACCTAATACGCTTAGGACAATTATAACGAAACAGAGGAACCCTAATTCATTTTTTACCTTCGGATTTTGTGTTTTAGTATGTGAATTTGTATGCTTACATACAGAAATAGTGGGAAGTGGAATTGTGTGCCCTTGCCGAGCAGAGATGATAAAGTAACTTTGCTAGAGAATATTTGTGTCCTTAATATTATGATCTGAAACAGGCCCTTTAATTTTAATTTGGGTGGGATGTGATCTCGCTGATAAATTGGCATGATCACATCCCCCTGATAAATTGGCTGGCAAAACTTTGGCTACAGCGGGCATATCAGACTTCAGTGCGTTGGCAGTGATTGATACAGCTGCCAGGCAGCGCCTTATCACCTGTGATGAGATCATAAAATGGAATCTCATTTTAAACTTCTCTTTGTTGCGGTGTTAGTCACAGGTCTGATCTGAGCATTGCTCCTCAATGAATTGCTATGAAAGGATTGACACCCCACCCCCCACACCCGGGATTTACAAGGTACTTTAATCTCTCACCATTAGCGAGAAGAGGTGCTGATAGAACCTGCTCCTGCCCGCTGCTCCTCACTCCTCTGTGGATGCTGTGCCAGAGGAGTCTCACTCAGTCTGCATAGTACTAGTGATGACAGGCTCTTAGGTGACACTGCTAAATATAGCAAATCAGCAACAACCAGCAGTTCCAGAAAGGAAGTTGAGTTTGGGGAGCATTTTATGGTCTGAAAAATTGATGTTTGTAACAGCAAATGGCATACACAGAAATCGCTGTGATGGCCTGGTGACACTTGATTATTTACAGTTTTGGAAAGTAACTTGGGCAAAGCAAAAATTTGGAAATTAGCCCATTAATACAATGAGGTTGTAAGACACAAAACCACAGTCTGTCATGGGTCATGCAGTGCCACAAAGCAGTGCAGACCTGAGCCATGGGGTCTGCTCTGGGCTGAGCTGAGGTCTCCCAGCAGATAGAACACGTTTGTGTCTGTGCTAATGCCTCCGTGAGCTCCATGTGCAACAGGCTGCATACAAACATGAGGAAAAAGAGTCCAGGGGAGAAAATCCTGTGAACTCATGCAGTGTGTGTGAGCACTTGGCCCCTTGTGAGAGAGTTTGCCTGCTGCAAACAGCACAGAATAAAGCAAAAAACACCATGGAAACTAGGTATATGGAGATGAGGTAGCTTGACCAGGCTCATGAGGCTGATCAAAGATGAAAGGGGAGCTAGGGCTGCTGCTGGTGCTGTGAGCAATCAGCCAGGCTGTTCTACCACCCTAGAGCAATGTAAAGCCCTCCAAAGCAGCTTAATGGACTCTGATTCTAGTTTTGAGGAGGAGACATGGTGTACTGAGGTTAGGCTGGATTAGGTAATACCAAGAGGAGTAAGTGTATCATCAATAGTACACAAAAATAGCTCTGCTTTTGATGTAGTTGTCTTTCTGTTAGTTACTGTGGGGAAGCTACTATTCCCCTATGACAGTGTTTTAATTAGCAGCACACACACAAGCCTCCCTTGCACAAGCAAACAATGAAATTACTTGTTTAAAGTTGGTTTTTGTATCCTTGTGTTGTTTAGGAGCGAGCCAGAATTTGCCTGATGTATTTGGTAAACCAGCTGGCCAACATGGAGCACTCGTTTCACCATATTCTTTTGTTGGAAATTAAGAGTCTCACTGACACCTTCTCGAGCATCTTGGGCACCCAGAGCAGAGACATCTACCGCATGAGTAACAGTTTCACTGCTATAGCCAAGCTCCTCGTCCGACAGCTAGAGAATGACAACACCTCAGGAGCCAGGTAAAGCTATTTTTTGAATGATAAAGCCCTGGCCATCTCCATGGCTCTGTGAGGCAGTATAAATTTGTGTTAAATGTATTCAAGTGATGATGAATGAACAATCAGCTGAAAGAAAGATGTGCTGCAGTTCCTAAAAGTTGCTACATTGCTGTTTTCATTTTGATCTTGAAATCTGTCTTGCATCATGCTGGTATTTACTCACTCAGCTGTTGGATTGTGTTATTTATAGGGTCAGGTGAGTGTACACCATAGTTTATTGGCACCTGATGGATGATACCCCTAATTGTAGAAGTAACTTGAGGTATGTGTTTCAAACACAAGCATAAGGACAAGTGACACTAAAGCATGTGTCTGTAATTAAAAGAAGTAATCTGTGATTAAAGGGTGACAGTAAGGGCAGTAGGTGCACTGCAGACACCAGCTCCATGCTACCAGGCAGAATGACCTCGGAACATTGTGTGACAGAAATTGTGTCATTTGGCACTGAGGAATAAAGCAGCTGTTCAAGTTCTAACACTGAGAGAATAGGAAGAAAGCCATGTCTTAGGTAAATGGACTAAAGCAATCTAAAGAGCTTCAGTTAAAAATAAATCAGTGAAGTCAGGCTGCACAATTAAAATTGAGTTTAAATTCCAGCAGTTAAGCACTGAAGCTGATGAGAGCAGTGACTGGCATAGCTCCCTCCTAAAGGTTTGCTATATGAAAGCCTGACATTTTTTTCTCAAGCTTGTACAGAAAGATGCTCTGCTTACTCAGCTTCTTTTACATGTGTCTCCTAAGAAAGAATTGGAACCATTGCTGTGTTCATCACAGTAAGAACCTAAGTGTTATTTAAATTTGTGGTAGTAGTCACTTTTAATTAGGGAGATAAGTATAATTAGCAATGCATATACTGGAATAGGTCAAGAGGGCACAAAGGAATAGTAATTCTGTCATAAAATTTAACACAGATGTCAGAAAACTCATAACCATGAAGGATAGCCTTGGAGACAGACTTGTGGAGTTGGAGCCAAAACATTGAGGTCATTCAAGAAACAATTAATTGGTATCCTGGAGAGAGTTAAAAATGAGAAAGGAGAGGAGCCCTAATAAAATTCCTCATTTTACAAGGCCTTAAGAAACATACAATCTTCACCTGGTGGCAGAAACTTCTGCCGAAACTGAGCCCTCAGCACTTGTTTTATTAAAAGTTTCACTGAAGATAGTGAAAAAGCCTAAGTGGAGATAGCAAAGTGAGCACAAATGACATACGTGTTTTATAAACTAATCAAGTTGAGCTGTGAAGGAGAGTATGCTAGATGTCACTTAATGAAGGAGACCAGAAGAGTGTCATGTATTCTGGGAACTGCAGTGAAGCAGGACAGAAATCGAGGGTACAGAAACAAAGCATAACAATTATTCATGCATCCCCTTGTGGTCCCTTGATTTATGGTGAAAAATTGCTTTATTTGCTGTAATGTGTTATTCCTATTCCTGATTACCTTCTGTGCTTAACCCTTATGTCTAGAGCTGATAAAAACATTAAAGAACAAGAAGAGGTTTTCATTAAAATGTAATTGCTGCATTACCCCATTTTCATCTAAAATCTCCCTTTGTTAAGGACTTGTTTTGCTGAGGAGTAGAAGCTTCTTCACCTACACAAGTGTGGTTACAGGCACAAAATACTGTTTGGGTGAAGAGGCTGGGGAAGGAAAAAGGAGGAAAAGATAATATTTTTCATTATTTTTTCAGGAAAAATATCCTTATTTTCCTTCAGGAACAAAACTCTACCAATTATATTGAGCATGTAAGGAAAAGGCTTCGGTTGTTTGCTTGCTTAAGTTGTATTTGCTTCCAAGCACCAACACAGCCATGCACATAAGTGAAGGAAAATGCAACTGTGGTCTTCAGAGCATGAATGTTGCTGCGGGGTCAGAGAGACAGACTCTGGAGGGCAATATGAGGAGGACACCATTCAAACGCACCCACCTCATCTCAGGGCTGCAGTGGAGCTGCTCAGAGTTTATTCTGGTTTGAGGACAGGGAGAGTTTGGCCTTATGTTCCTTCTGCTGCAGAAGGAAGGTAAAATAGACTTTCCTCCACACTACTTGTTTTGATGTTATGAGTTTTTAACACTTCTGTTGGATAAATTGCTGCTTTTATGAGATGGGACAGTCGCTGTGGTACAGCAGTGCTCTCAATGAGGTTGGGTGTGAGCGTAGCCAGAAGCAATGGGAAGGAAAACCTCTTCCTGATCCTCTGGGTAAGGAACAGTGTCCCAAGACATGTCTGCCCTGCACAGAGCTGGCTCAGGCCAGCAGCAGGGTCTGGGCTCTCTTAAACAAACATTTCTGAAATTATTTCTTATTCTCCATCTGCCTCTTTATTTGTTAGGTTTTTCCTCCTTCATCTGCCTAATCCTCTGTGCCTCCCATTCTTGCAGCTGCCATCATCTTGTTATCTCAACATGGCTATCAGATCAAAGCAAAACACTGATTTTTCACAGTCACAATTTACAGGTATCCTTTGGGTTTACAATTCAGGCCTGAATCCAACATAGTATCAGCTAAATCAGACAAGAAAAGTATGGAGCAGTGCTTAGGGGTAAAATCGGAGTTCTCTGCTGATTTTAAGCAGTATTTCTTCTGACTTGCGAGAGGGACTGGTTCAGATGTCAGCATGGAAATACCCTCCTCACTCCAGAGCTGCTGCAGTTGCTGAACTGCAGTGTTTTTTAAAGAGCAGCCATCCAGAGTATTTATGCTGTGAAAGGATAACAGGATTTTAAAATGTGTGGCTGGATTATAACCATTCCTTCCAGAATCATGTGTTTACATAAGAAGAAACTGATTTCTTCAGAGTGATGGCTGGCTTGGAGTTGTTTGACACGGGGAATTTTACATGCAGTTAGTGGAGAGTATAATTAAAACCATGCGATGCTCTGTTGCCCCTTACTGTCACAAAATTGCAAGTTATTCTGTCTCAGAGGTGCTTTTTAAGAACACATACAGAGTTTTAATGGACTGATCCAACTTAGAAGTATGGTCAACATAAAGAAGGCAAGAAAAGAAAGAAAAAAACTGTAATGACCCTTCCAAGGCCTCATTCTGGGTAGGAACTGAGCATAACAGGCTATACCAGTGCTACTCGTTTCAGTGTAGTGGCTGGATGAAATTATCTCCTCTCCTTAAAGGAGCACATGGCATCATAGAGCATTTTTTCACCATTGTTTTACCTTTCATTTTCCAGAGTATTTGTCCCCCTTCAAACAAATATTTGTAGTGGCAAAGAGAGCTGTAATGGCATCTAAGACTTCCCTGGGTTGGTGTCATGGTTTTGACCGATCAGNCCCTTGATCCCTCAGCTATTTTACTGAGCATGATGTGGATGGGATGGAATACCCCAATTGGCCAGTTTTAGGTCACCTGACAAAATTACCTGACCTTGGTTGTTCTAGCAGTAAGTATAAGCAAGGGCCTCTCTGCACCATCCCTTGGTAGAATCAGGTCTTATCACTATGAGACGAAACAGTCTCTGAACAATGTGCTGTTAATTTCAGACTTTAGTTAGTTAGAAGAGGCCCAGCTAAAAAAGTAAAACTACTGAACAGAAAATTGGTTTGTTTTACCTCAAACCAGGACAGTTGGGAAGGAGCTACGGTGTGACTTAATTCGGTGCCGACTCCAAGAAGCCTGCCTGCATGAAGCATCCACTCCCCTTGCTGCTCCATGTCCCCTGCTTGTATCCCTGCCAGGGTCAGCTATGACAAAGTTCTGGCATCCACTATTAGCACCCGGAGTGCAGAGGCTGCAGACAAAGTGCTGGAGGATGCAGCTTCCAGCTCCATGTGGCATCTCAGCCTTGTACGTTATCTGGCTCATGGTTTCCATGATTGTTCCTAACAATATTTGGAAGTCCCTGATGGGGGCTTCCCAACCATGAGCATGAGGTTTTGAGCTCACCATCACTCTCCACCTCTTCCCTTCTTCAAACCTGTGCTTCCATTGTATTTGAGGAGGTGACTGTGGCTGTTGATGAACCACAAGGACCCGCACTTGATCCATTTGTTTTGCCTCCATCCACACAGAGTCAAAGCCCTGAAAACAATCCCATCTTGACTGTATTTTTAGCAATTTCTATTTGTGTATGCTCTTTTTTCCGTTTTAAGCACCTGACTGGTGGTGTTGATAATGGTGCTGGTGGTCTGGAGCAATGCTCTTCAAATTAATCTGTTGCTCTTGACTTGCTGACCTGTATGTTTAGATCTCTTTCTACAGAGAATTTAAGATCGGTGAAACAGTAAGGAGCATAGCAACTATCTTTGCAAGGCAGATCTTTGTGATTTCTCAATTGGTTTGTGCATCCTTTTCCTCTCCAAAACAGCCTGAGCATTGGTGTAAGCTGATCTTGCTCCAGCAACCTCAGCAATGTACCTACTGTCTCTTGCCAAGATTTCAAACAATAGTTTATTTTACTGTTGCTGGAGGGGGAGGCCAGTAGGACGGTTTGCCAGGCATCCTGTTGGGTGTGGGGTGGAGGCTTCATTGAACGTTTTGCTTGGGGATGTGCTTTTGGCTTCCTGGGAATTGATGTGAGCCCAAAGTGGGTACACGTGAGAGCAAGTGGTCCCTTGGGGGCACGCCCAGGGCTGAGCCCTCTGCCTTCCTCCTGCAGAGACTGCAGTCACTCTGTGGTCCTGGGAACCTGCTGGTTTTGAGCAGCACCAAGCAGTGATGAGCCCTATATTTACTGACTTGCTGCTGCTTTATGTATGGCGAATAGGATCCATTAATACTTTTCTTTAGCATAAGTGTGCTTTTTTTTTTTTCTTATTTCCTGTACAAAACCATCAGAGAGGAAAGCTGGACAAAAGGGTGCTGTTATAAAAGGCTATTTTTATTTCTAAACATGATCGAGGCTTGCTGGTTTGGGTCTGTCATTCATAAACCCCACCAGTCCATCAATCCCCTCTCTGTAGCCAGAGGGCTTTATATGTATATACGTATGTAACAGACATTTTTTCTTAGTGCTTAGTTCCCACAATGGGAGCAGTGTTGAGAGCTATGTTGGAGTGACAGCTTTCTAATAAATTAAATCTCGTCCCACATCTCCAGAAAGATTTGTTAGTAAAGGTCATACCAAGGTTCTTTATTACAGAAGAATAATCTTTTTTTTTTCAAAGCGTTCTGTGGTGTTAATGTATTATGAGGTATTAAAAACAAAGCAAGACAAAACTTGCCAACTCCCCTGAGAAATATCCTGAACGGCCTTTATCAAAATAAGCAAAAAAGTGAGTTTTGTGATGCAGTATTTGTGGTTGTTTGGGGTTTTTTTAGATATGCTTTTTTGTTTCCACTATTGGTAATTTGCAGTATCTGGGAGTTTTAAACAGGCTTCCCGGCCCTGAGCATGACTGCTGCTTTGAAAGTGCCGTGTTAAAACTCTCATTTGTGGCTTTCCATATCCATATTTTACAGATTTAGCGATTCAGATATTTGTTCATGGGGGGAAAAAATGCAAAGAAATGGTCAGAAGCAAAATGAGCTTCTTTTAGGGCTGTGGGTAGAGTTTAAAAAGTAAATACTGTCAACTTCTCCTTAATTCTCAAAGAGATTTCTGATTGTATTGCCTTCGTGATTTTTGATTACTCTGCAGTTGCAGGAGGCAGATGGGAACTTATGAATCCCCAGCAGAAGGCACCTCCCTGAAGAAGAGGGCAAGGAAAAACAGTGCTTTTGGCACAGAGTCCAGTTGGTCCCCTGGGAAATTCAGTCCTGCTGCTGCTGCATAAAGGCCACCTAGCATCTTCACAAGAGGGTGCAGACACCCAAGGTTTAGGTTTCTGGCAAAGGGCCCGATATTTGAAGGAACTGAGTCTTGCTGTGAGTTGTGTAGGAACCCAGCAAACTGTGCTTATGGGAGTCCTGTTTTGGGGAATCCAGCACTCAAACTGAAAACCTTAATCTGGGAAACCTGGTTTTGGGCACAGAAGCAGCTACACATGGGGCAAAGTGTGACATTGAGCGCTGTCACCAGCCATGTAATGAGCAGCCAGGGGATCAGGCCTAGTCAGCATGGGTTTATGAAAGGCAAGTCCTGCCTGACGAACCTGATCTCCTTCTATGATAAGATGACCCGATTGTTGGATGGGGGGAAGACAGTGGATATAATATTNGTCACCCTCCCTGACTGTGTTTAAGAGCAGATTAGATGTGGTGTTGAGAGATCTAGTGTAGGGGGGAACTTGTAGAGTAGGGCTGATGGTTGGACTTGATGATCCCAGGGGTCTCTTCCAACCTAAATGATTCTATGATTCTATGATTCTATGATTGGTGTGACATCAATATGCCTTCCCTTGCCCTGGGTTGGGGGGTCGTTCCTCGCAAGACCGTTCCACAGAGGATTGCCACTGGGCCCTCTGGCTTTGGCTGGTAGCGATTACTGCCCCTGTGGCAGCACTGCTGGGCATCCAATGAAGACAACATTTTTCACTGATTAGAGGATATTTTCATGAGTGAAAAGCGATTTTTTTTGCCAGCAGCGTATTTGGCAGCAAATTTCTTTTTGTCCTTTAAGATTAACAGCTTCCCTTCAAATTATTTTAAATTTATCTTTGAATTTTGCATTAGTTTATATATTCTAAGACTAACGTAACAATCACATTTAAAATAAACCAGCTTGTCCTGCAGTCCTACAAGTTCATTTTAACTCTTTGTTTTCTCTCTTTTGCTGAACTTCGGTCACATTGCTTAAAACTTTTCCCAAGCCAGTTTCTGCCCACGTGCTGAGTTTTAAAAGAATTTTTTCTTACTCAACAGTACCAGAACTGAATGTACTTTTGTCTAACCTTTAAAACCACAAGACTTCTATAAACTCTGCAATTAGCTCTACTTTTGGTTTATGAAAATAATGTAATAAGTCACAGTTTTGCAAGTTTGTGAGAATGGTTTAAGTTCAGTTGAAAAACTTTGCTATGGGACTATCATGGAAAGAGTTGGGTTTTGCTTCTGCAGATACAGCACAATCAATTTCTAATCCAATGTGGTCAGAGATGTTCAATGTTTCTGATTCATCTGACAGAATCTCTGCTGAAATGTAATTATTTTACCAGATACATAATACAGGTCAGAGGCAGAAATGCAGCATCAGCATCCCGATGAACGCAGTGTGCCAGAGTTAAATCTCTGCTTTCTACCTCCTTAGGATGGAAAATGATACTGAAACAGAATCTCCTATACCACTAGATGATTTAAAATCTGTGATGAATGGGAATGAAGAAGAGGAAAAGCTTCAAGTTAAAATACAGGCTTTTGAAGAGAAAATAAATGTTGACAACAGTACTCCTGGCTCAGTGCGGAGATATAGTTTAGGCCAGGTTTCTAAAGAAGAGAGGAAGGATATGAGATTTAACAGGTATGGTTCTGTAAAATGTGTGTTTTTTGTAAATACCAGTGTTGTAATAAAACCTTATCCAAACATTGAGAAATTGGTCTGTTTGCGGGATACCTATGGGCATCATAAGTCTAATTTTAACTGAATCTCATGTCCATTAAATCAAAAGCTGGATAAGATCTTTCTAAATTATTTATTGAATCCCTCCTGTGCCTTAAAAGAGCAGAAGGGATAGGAAAATATTCAAAGATATAGAAAGATACAGAGACCTCTCCTGGGTGTGATTACTAACAATGCATATTGAATGTTGGAATCCAATCTCACCCCTGCTCTGTGCGAGACAAGTGCAGCTCTCCCGGGACCCTGGATGTGATAAGGGCTCAGATAGCAACATGCAGTCATGGTGGCCTTGGGCTGCCTGTGCTCCACAGCTCCACAGCAGAGGTTTTCTCTTCCTACTCCCGTATTTGCCCTTTCAGTCGCTTCACTTCTACCCTTCTTACTCTTATGGAGGCGTAGCTTCATCCTCAGCAGATACATACAGGGCAATGAAGAACTGGAGGCTGTATCTTGGTTCAGTCAAACAGCTGCTGGATGGCATTTTTATGATGTGATCAATAAATATATGCTCCAGTCCTGGGTTTATAAGTTTCTTGTGCATAGGTTGACTAGTTCCCTCCGTGGTATGCAGATGTTGTGATATATGGATATTATTTAGTTTCATTTGCTTATTAAAGCTGTGGCTCGAGCTTTGCTTTTGAAATGCTTATTTACCAAAAGATATTTGCCTCTGGCTAAGCGAGCTCCATGTTCAGCTCTTTGAACCAGCTGCACAGAGGTAACTCAGAAGACCATGTGTTTGGGTGATTTGTGTGTCTTGCTTCTATACCAAAACATTTTTCCTTAATTGCCTTCCAGGTCCAAAAGCCTTGCTTTGCATGCAGTTCGAATGAAGGGGGTAAACTCAGAGAGTGGACAGGATGAGGAGAACGGGGAGATAACTGCTGGCATCTCCTTCACTGAGATCTACATCAGCCAAGAAAATGACAAATTGCCTTTTAGTGTTGATAGTGAGGCAATGCAACTGGGAAATTCTTTGGTTTCTCACCAAAGTATCGATTACACAGAATCAGCAACTTTGCCAGAGTCTACTAAAGAAAAGACCCTCAAGGGAAGCGCAGAGGCAGTGACGAGCCCCGTGGAATACCAGGACAAGCTCTACTTGCACTTGAAGGAAAACCTGGGTAAAGTGAAAGCATATGTCACAGAGATGGGGAGGAAAATTCCTGTCCCCGATCAGTGTGTTATTGAAGGTAAGAAGTCTGAGCCTTTCTGATTACGAGAACTTTAACGCTACACTGACAGTCCTCTTGGGGTTCAAACAAATGAATGGCAAAGATCCTTTAGCACAGAGCTTATGTCTGGGGAGGAACACTAGTTTTATAAAACAATGTCATTCACATATTGCAGTGTTTTGAGATCTTCCAGGACTGTTGTTCTTTTGCTTCAGGGACCACCATGTGCCCTCACCTAACCCAGGCTCTGATGAAGATTAATTTGAGGGTTGTCTTTTGGCTGTCATGGGGAGTGAACCCTGAGTTCTCTGGAGAAGGTCAGGACCTGTCACACAGCTGAAGAACCATGGCTGTTGACTAGGACTGGCAATACCTCTGGGCATCTGTAGGGCAGGCAGGCAGGCAAGGGGAATGTTGCCCAGCTCCAGGCTGTAAGTTACGGAGCTGTGTTAAGAAGGGGGACGTTGAGTGTGACAGAGCACACATGCCATGGGTTGGACTCAACCATGCAGGCATATGGGTAGGCATGTGCTAATACTTAAGCCTCCTTCTTGGCCTGCTGGGTTGGTCTACAACAGATCTGTGTCTCCTTCCTCATTGTCATGATATTATTAAATCAGTTGACTCACAAGATATACCAGAAATGAAGCAGGTCAGCACATTGCTGTGCCTACAGGCTGCGCAACAAAATAAGATCCCCAGTGCTTTCAGTTGGGTTGGATCCTATCTCACTGCTTCCCTGGGGTTGTTTAATGTTTTCTGCTTTCATCAAGGGCAGGTATTTGTTTTCAAGTAGGAGAAGAGAAAGCTGTGTTTGTGAGACTGCTGGGGAGGTGGGTGATAAACTGCAAGATGGGCCTTTGATGCTCCTCTTTGAAGTTAACTAGGTAGGGTTGTGAGCCTCTTGCTTACACCTCGCAGAACTCACTCCCTTTAACATGGCTTTGTGTGCACCTACCTACTTACTGGTGGTTGTGAGCTATTTGCAGCCCAATCTTTCAATGAGCCACTGATTCCAGAGTAGCCGACTCAATAATTTAAAACATCATCTTCTAATACAATGTAACCTCAGGTCTAACAAATATCAACTTTTATTGATAAAATATTTGTTTACTTTTTCAGTGGTCAAGACGTTGGAAAGCAGTTTCCACTCATGAAAGGGATATAACTATATAAATTCTTAAAGCTTATGTTCCTAAAGAATTTCCTAAACATCTTAAATTCCAGGTTTACTATTTGAAATAGTTATTTGGTAGAACTAATGATAAAACTTTTGTTTCATAAAATTGCAGTGGAAACATGAGAGTGAACAATCTGGCTTTTGAAGTGCTGAATGCTATGACCCTGCATTAATCAAATACAATACATTGAATACTTTTAAATGTGGCTCAGTTTCCTTTCTGAAGTGCCTATTATGATATGTTCTAAGAATTTGACTATTTCTAAATTCATTCAAAGTATTGTAATATCCTGAAAATCCTCAACTAGCATTCCTAGGGAAATTCTTTGAGTGGGGACACATGTGCAGAACAGGAGATTTATGTGACTCATTCTAAACATGTTGAAGAAATGCGGTCTGGCTCATTACGCAGGGGACAGCTTTGTTAATATTTCAGATATTGCATAAGCCAGTCTATCAAAAACCTTGCTGTTACTGGACTTCTGTGATTCTGACACACTATAAAGGCCCATTCAAATGTGTCTGGTTTACTGTTCAAATAAGATGTTCAGAAAATATTAGAACATGTTTTCATTGTTGGCTAATATTATGTGGCTTATGTAGGAGTATGCTGAACTGGAAAATTAATATGTAAACCGGGAAAAAAAATATTAAAAGAAAGGAACTTTAGAGCAACCTCCCATGAAACAGAATACTTGAAGGAAATAGTGGCAAAATACATTGCAAGAAAATATCACTGCAGTGTGCTGATAACGGAGAGTGCACAACACCTATTGTTAGAGCCATACCATGAGCTGATGTCAGTTGTAAGAATTTTGAAGTAATGATGGGACCAAATTTTGCTCCCTTAAACAGAATTCAAAGCCCTGTTTGTGTTTCTAATGAGGACGTTGTCTAACCTTTGGGCAAGCTGTCTGTCAACATGGTGAATTCCTTATTGCGTAAAACTGAGGCTGGGTGGCAACCCCGAAAGGATGCTGCAGTGACCTACTGGTGAGGACAGAAGAAGCTTGCATGTCTTTGGGAACACCCAGAATTAGCATGCACGGGCCCTGACAGACCTGGGGCACTAATACCAAGAACAATAGGAATGAAAGCAGGAGGCTGCTGAGGTTTTCCCCGTATGGAATCACTGCCTGGCAGAATGGTAGAGGACATTCAGTTCAGTGCCTCAGCAGCTGACAAAAAAACGGGAAATGGACAAGAGAAGAATTATTAAGAAAAATAGATTCATCAAATGACATCATTATGGCATTGTCTGTATTAATTGAAGCCTGAATCTTGAAGGTCAAAATAGATCTGTAGTGGGAGCATGAAGATAATCAGAGACCTCCATATAAAAAAAAATGGCTTGGGACTCCACAGCATGGAAAAGACACAGCTGATAGAGATTTGCACTGTCACGAATGACCAAAAAGATCATTGAGTGGTTGCTCACTGTCTGTCCTAATGTAGGTGCTAGAGAACGTGTAATGAAATTGTCAGGAAGCAAATTCACAATACACAAAATAGGCACCTCTTAACACATAGTTAGATACACGCAGTTAAACGGCAGAACTGATTGCTACAGGACATTAATTATCCTGAGAGGCTACCTGGTTTCAAAAGTGATTAGATAAATTAATGGATTAAAGCCATTCAAGGGTTTTCAAAATAATACCAACCCTGACTCTGGAAATGCCAGAGCTGCAGATGGAGGTGCCAGGAGAGCAGGAGGGAAATCACTGCTGTGGACTTGTTTTATTCTTCCCCTCCTCACTTACAGCTCTTACTCTTCCTTTGCAAGCTAATGCCAGGGTAAGGTACTGGTGGGACTTTCTGACTTGTATCAGAATTGCCATTCCAACATGCCTTGGAAGGAAAAAAAGAGGAAAAAAAAAAAGAAAATATTTGTTTTCTTAACTGAAGTAGGATAAAACTGAGAAAGGACTTGATAACAATTTTCAGCTATGTGCGGGACAGTTAAGGGAACAGCCCATGCTGGACAAGGCAAGAAATAATGAGCTTAAATACCCATAAAAATGATTCATCTTAAACAGTAGAAAAAGCTCTCTAGCTTGTGCTGGCAGAGGAGGTTGTGGAAGTCAGAAGCAGGTTAAAAGACACCTGAAAGCTGGCCTAGGCAAGGCAAGGCTGCGAGGTTTGACAGATCTTAAGAAGGGCTGGTGCTCTCTAAAACATTTCTGGGTTTTTCCACATACATCAGTTGGATTAATATAAGATTTTATTTCTTCTGAAGTTTACCTTACACCATCAGCCAGCTGTGCTGCTACAACTCCAATGTCATAGGCATGCTCTACTTTGAGTGTGGGCAAGGGGGAAGATCTGATGACCACTCCAGGTCCCCTGTGTGTCTTTGGTTGCATCCCCTGCTCTGTAACATTGTCCATGATTTGATTCTTTTTTGCTATTGATTCAGATATTTTGCTGTGTAGGCATTAGCCCTCAAAACATGTTTTTCCTTTCCAGGGTGTCATTTTTGCCATCTCCTTGTTGATTTATAAGCTCGTTTGAGTTATACTGTATGTCAAAACTTATGTAATATTAACTCGAGTGATTTTACAGCTGTGAAAGGGATACTGGTTAAGAATTGCAAGGGTGGATCCATTGTCTGTGACAGTTAATTTGAAGTTGCCTCCTATGAATATTGAAAAATTGACATGTCCTCAGCTCTGTTATCTCACTTAATATTTGCTATTTTTGGTTCCATATGCTTCAGGCGAAGAAGAATTGTGAATTGGGTGATGATCCTACAGCAGAAGCAGGGTTAAGACTGGGCTGTTGGCCAGAATGTCTTAGTCTAAGAAAATGGTCAAGTTGAGGTTGTTTTGAAGAGCAGACAAGCTACCACAGCTTACCAAATGCATGTGCATACGTGCATAAGTGAATCTTTTGGAACTAATGCTGCAGTCAGGGAGGGGATTTAAACTGGGGCAGAAAGCAGGCATCCAAAACCACAAAAATCCATTTATTTTAGCTTGTTTCAGTTTGGGGATGATGGTTTGGTTCGGTTCCTGCTTAGTTTGAACCACTTTACTCAGATTCACTTCTCTGCCATACCTTAAGCAATTTGAGGGATTCTTTCATGTCATGTTGATCACTTTAAGCCTCATAATACTGTGGATCTTTTCCTAAAATAAAAACTAAAATGCTACCATATTTGTCAGGCATGGAGCTAAGCTTTCATGGAGCTAAGCAAAGTAGTTTTCATCAGCCCATATTTTGCAGATGGTTTGTGATCTTATGTCTTATAGATACCTCCAGGATCTTCCGGATCTCAGTGGCCCAGACTTGTGCATCTGCAATTTCCTGAATGCTCCTGAGTTTCATTATTGCTTTTCAATGTATGCTGAGCAGGATATCCACTACCTCAGTGTGGCTGGAGTCCCAGTGATTAAGAAGATTGCCCCGTTCCTGAAGGTGTTCAAGGCCAGACTGGATGGGGCTTTGAGCAACCTGGTCTGGTGGAAAGTGTCTCTGCCCATGGCAAAGGGTTGGAACTAGATGATCTTTAAGGACCCTTCCAACCCAAACCATCCTGTAATTCTATGAAGAACATGACCCTGTGTTTGAAATCCCCAAATTGCATTTGCAGTTTCTCCATTTGCTGCAGTAGGTGCTCTCTGAAAGGTCCTTCAGCCTTCTGTTTTTCTAGGTCTCATGTACCCATCAGGGGACACAGGGCTGACAATGGTTTGTGTAAGTTGCTTTGAAAGGCTTAAGAGAAAGATGATATTTCTGTTTTACCTGGTTTAGCCCTGATTACCCCTGCATGCAGCAGAGGGTTCTTGGGCAGCTGACAGGCTCCACCTGCTCTAGCCTTGCTGGGCCTCACCTTGAACCCTGCATGTTGGACAATTTTGGATTTACTATTCTTGTTTCCCAGGAAAATGGTGGAGGTCAATCAAATGATGATGATGCATCAAACGCATGGCCATATGTATCCTGCCTCTGGGAGCAGCTGGTGTCAGATGGTTCCCAGACACAAGCCTGTAAGACTGCTGGATTTGGTTATAACTTGGGGGCAGGTCCCTGTTTTCCACTCTAGTTCTACTTGCTCTTCAGATAATTGGGATAAAAAAGCCACCATTAATGTCTGTAGCTCAGAGCACTGAGTGTCAAATGAGCTGTTGGAAAGAAAGTATTCGATAGTACATGTGTGTGGAGGATACTGAAGGATTTGCACATCTCCAGCCTCCTTTTTAAAAGGATAGAGCCCAGGGAGATCTAGTGCATCATTCCACTCTTGGTCACAGAAGCCACATTCGAAGTTCAGTGTCACCCAATGAAAAATATTACAAGCATTTTATAGTAGTCACTCACTCCTGGCTCCTCGGTGCCCTACAGGAGGAAACACAAACAGCAACCATTTTGTGGGATTAATGACAGAATGCTGAGAAGGGAGGAGGCAGCAGGGGAAACAGGTTGCAGTACACTGGCCCTAAATCTGCTTGTTGTTATGTTTTATGCTGTACTGAGAGATAATGGGTACCATATGACGGTGTAAATGGAAAAGCTCATTGCTCCCCTGCAGTGCTCGCCCCTGCACCGGTCTGATAAATTCCAGCATTCCATAAGCCAAATGTTGATTTGGAACAGATGGACCTCTGCTCCTTCAGTGGGACCACAAAGTTGCACGGGCTCAGGTCAGTGTTTCCAGAGATCAGCTCTGCCGCTGCCAAGCTGAAAAAAAAATAAATATTAGTTGGCATTTTATTCTACAGGACTGGTATTTCAAATGCATCCCAAACATGAGGGCTGGTGGTGAGAATGGAAGTGCTAACGTACACGATGGCCGTCGCACTCACTGTGATCTGCGTCAGCAGAGCACGGAGAAACTCCCAGGGCAGCAGGGAATGTATAGGAACATGAACAGTCTCATAACTTGCTACCCTCACATATGTGATAATAGCAAATCATGTGTGCTTTACACCTAATCTGGAAGCACCAGTTTAAACAGGCTGGTCTCCAGATCCCCTTTACCTGGTAGCTGGGAGATTCCAGATGGGGTGGTGTTATCACTCTCCTGGGAGCAAAGCTAAACCAGGGGTCTTGGAGGGGGTCCAGAAGAGGCCATGAAGATGATCAGAGGGCTGGAGCACATCTGCTGTGAGAACAGGCTGAGAGAGTTTCTGTTGCTCAGCCTGGAGAAGAGAAGGCTCTGGGGAGATGTTATAGCAGCTTTCCAGTATCTGAAGGGGAGGCCTACAAGAAAGCTAGAGAGGAACTTTTTACAAGGACATGTAGGATGAAGAGTAATGGCTTCACACTGGAAGAAGGGAGATTTAGATTAGCTATCAGGAAGAATTTTTTCACTGTGAGGGTTGTGAGACATTGACCCAGGTTGTCCAGGGAAGCTGTGGCTGCCCCATCCCTGAAGGTGTTCAAGACCAGGCTGGATGAGGCTTTGACCAACCTGGTCTGGTGGAAGGTGTCCCTGCCCATGGCAGGGGGGGTGGAACTTGATCTCTCAAGTCCCTTCCGACTCAAACCATTCTATGACTGACTTCTGAGTTTCTGGGTTGGATTAGGACAGACCTAATGGCTCCTCTAGGAGCTGCCTGTGCCTGTCATGCAGGCAGAGTGAGCCAGCAGACCTCTGCTAGGCTGAGGTCACTGGGCAGGGTTGGATAGGGGACACAGAGGAGGTGGGAAGAGGCAGGGGGGGCTGTGGTCCCAGGAACCACCTTTCCTGCACATGTCACTCATCAATATAGGCAGCAGAAAGGTAAATGCTCTTGTGCTTCTGAATATGGGACAACATGGCAGAGATATTTTGTTGTTGTACCTTCCCAAATGACATAGACTTTTCCTTGACCTAACAATAAAGGGGAGGAAGATAGAGGGTTATAAAGCCAAGCTAATCTGCATGTTCTCAAACGTGGCTTTTGCCACTCACACTTTGGACTATTGAGTGCATTGCAGTGGCTGGCCAGACCCCATTATAGTCACATCCTCTCCATTAATTTTTGTGTAATTTACTGGAGGTAAAATCTTTTAGACTGAGTTATGGCATGTATGCAAAGCCAGTAGTGTTAAAAAAGGTATAAATCACCATGTTTTTGAAGCTGGTTGCTTTAAAAATTACTTTTTTTCTCCTGTAAACATAATTACTGTTTGCATACGTATTTGTAATCCAGACTGGAGACATCAGGCAAAGGAAACCGAGGAAGATGAAAAAGGCTTAATACTGAAATTCAAAAAGTTGTATTAATTTCTTATTCCCTGGCTTCATGTTTATGGGTGGGTTTGATTCTATTTGGGAAATTTATAAGCATACTTCTACTCCCATTAACAGATTTTATTTAATAGTAAAGGATTACCAGTGTAAACCAAATAATGCATTAATTGTTCCCAGAAACAGTGACTCTGTACCTACTTGCCTATGGCCCTCCTGGTTTAGCCCAGCATGTTAATCTGGAATAAACAACAATTAAAAACTCTACTGACATTCTTCTCTTTATATTTTGTTCTTTTTCCCCAGGAACAACTACTTAGTAGTGAACTTTAAAATTGCAACATTATTCTTATACTCTTATTTCCTGTAGGAAAAACAAGTTGTTGCTTACTGTCTTGCTAGAACTTTGAGACTTGCCAAAAGACGTGACGAGAAATGTTTCTCAACTGGAGAAGTGTTTCCTTGGGATCTTGATCAGTCTCTACCATCTGGGGCATCTGGTGCTTGTGTGGGGTTGTTTTGTGCCTTGCATTGCCTTTCACGTGTTCTTCATGTTTTAAAATCCTTTCCTTGCGTTACTCGCTCTCTCCTTCCAAGCTAAAGCAAAGCCAGGCAGAGGAAGGAGGAGAACCCATCCTTCTTTATGGAGAAGGTGCCCAAGCGTCAGCAGCTGCTGCTGCCTGCAGGAGAGCAGGACACAGGCACAGCCGGGTATGATGCGTGGGGGAGGCTGAGGTGAGGAGCTGCTTGAGTGGAGAGACAGACAGAGCTCTGAAATGCCTTGGCTTAGGTTTGCTCTTAGGTGCTCATCAACAGGGATAATTCATAGTAACTGGGTAAAACCCAGCAATGGTTCTGTCTGTTCGGTGTGTTACCCCAGGTACTCAGCAGCGGTAGGGATTTGCTGCCAGTAAGGTGGAGCAGAGCTATAAATGTCCTTTGCCGAGTTAACTGAGCTGGTGCTTAGCCTAAACAAAACTTTTATCAACATGCACAGATTTCTCACCTAATAAACCCACTTTGCACCAGAGCAGGCTGGCCTCTCCCTGAGCAGGGGAGTAGATCCAGGCTGGCCACTTTTCCACCTGGATGTCGGGGCACAGGCTGAGATCCCAAACGCTGAGAAGTTGATTTCCCTGCTGTTACCAAAGAGGGTGCTGACAAGATGTACGAAATATGCCATAATTCTCTCTGAGGAAATCAGAGCTGACTTTCAGAGTCAGACCTCAGCTGACTGCAGCTCAGGGTTGCATGAGAAGCTCATTTTTTCAGGCAAACAACACAACAGCACAACTGTGGGGGTGACTGACGTTCAGACCTGGGCTGTGTATGCATTTACCCGTGACAGCCTGCACTAAGTTAACACCACAATGAAGGCAAACTTGGTGTCATATCATCTCCTCCCTGAACTGTCCCTTTCCTCCTCGTGCAGTACCTTTCAATGTGCTGACATGTACGAAGGATTTTCCTGCTCCAAGTGAAACAATCATATCCATCGTCCAGCTGGAAGAGTTAACCACTCTTAAATAGTTGTAAAGCAAGTCTGTCTCTGTGTTGGTTTTATTTTTCTCTTGTCATTTTTCCACAGCCAAAGCCTCTTTGAGCCCATGCAGTATAGAGTTGCTATAGTGCCACAGACCTAGTGCTTGAAATGGTGTTTCTCTAAGTCCTAATTTAGGTCAGGTGGGAAAGGTTATTCAGTGAAATAGAAATTGGCATAAACACCCTGCTTCAAATTTGCTTTCCACATTTAGAAGTGACAGTAGTTTTAAAAGTACAAAACTGATTCTAGAGTCTGTAAATGTGTAGCTCAAATGTGACCAATGTAATAGGCTTAATATCCTCGGGGAAATTAGTTAATTTTTTCCTTCCTCTCTCCCTTGCATACTTTTGACCAATTATTTTAAAGAGTTGCAGATCTATCTTCACCATAATTTGGACTTCATTGCTTTAAATCACATCAAAAGGACCTTTAGTCAACATTGGATTATCAGCACTCAAGAGGATGTTGTGCCATGTGCTGGGGGAGCTGTTGCAGAGCAAGCAGGTTTTGAGAGGAATCTCCTGTGTGTTGTATCTTGCTGATATCTGGAAAGTTTCTCAGAGCTAAATTAATCTTTCCTTACCAGGTGAAGTCAGGGTGAGTGGTTACATGTTTCCACACGGGGAATTACATAGAGATTCAGGGAACTAAGTTGTCTCCACCTTCGTGATCTTAGAACGGTTTCTTTCCACCTTCGAAGGTTTTTTACTAACTCAAGGCTGCAAGTGATTTATTCCTGTTCTTTCTAGCAAAAATGTTTATGGGCTCCCCTTTTCTAGCTAAACCTACAGACCTGATCCCTACTCGCTGCTCAGATTCCCCTTTGTCAGCTGCTGTGCATTGCCACGTGCAAATGCTGTGGGTTGTTTTCCCCAGAAATGACTGCCTTCAAGTCTCAGCAGTGTGAACAGGTCTAGGTCGTATTGTCTCTGCTTTAACTCCTCTGAAATCTGTTGGGATTACACCAGGTTGATACTTGGTTCGTAGAGTTATGTATAACTTGCAGTGATGGACTGGGAAAAGCATGCGACAGTGCTGACCTAAAGCTCAGCCAACTGATGTACGTGTTTTAGGAAAGTCTGAGATGTATCTCCCTAAGCTGCATGACATACTGAGTATGTAAGTATGTGCAATTCAGAAATACTACAATGAGGGGCAATGGGTGCAAGCTGGAACAGAGGAGGTTCCACTTAAGTATGAGAAAAACCTTCTTTACGTTGAGGGTGACTGAACACTGGAAGGGGCTGCCCAGGGAGGTTGTGGAGTCTCCTTCTCTGGAGACATTCAAAACCCGCCTGGAGGCGTTCCTGTGTGACCTGCTCTAGGTGTTCCTGCTCTGGCAGGGGGTTTGGACTAGATGATCTTTCCAGGTCCCTTCCAATCCCTGATATTCTGTGATTCTGTGATTTTAAAAGCACCTTTTTCACGCTTGATTAAAGTGTGAACATGGATGTGTTACACACATACTCCACTCCTGAATGAACCTGCCACACTTCTAGCTTGGCTACAAGGCACAGCAAAAATGACCTCCTGTGATAATGATGATGACACTTTGAGGTTTAATTGGGATCATTGAATAAGATACTATAAAAATGCAATATTATCCTAGAAATATCAAAACCCATGGTGAATGTTATTACTCTGCTGCAGTGGGATATTGTACATAGTTTCTGAATTGAAATTACCCGTTAATAGTAATATCATCACTTTCAGAAACTTTTGATGTTTTGCTTTGGTTTCTTGAAAACTTAGCATACAAAAGTTAGTGTCTAGCAACAGCTGGGTAACAGATATTTTGGGCACAACAGGCTCTGATAACCTGTTGAATAATATTTACAGCACTTAAACCTATTTTATGATCTGTAATGCTAAGAAGAGAAAGCTGCAGTGGTTGAAGGTCTCTGAAAACTTTGGCCAGACACTTGAGGGGTTGTGAGCGGAAGGCAATGTTCCTGGGTGGGAAACGCACCGGTGGGCAGGACTGCAGGAAGGGGAAAATTTCAGTTCTCCTCCTTCATCTTTGGTGGATTCTGTCAAATTTTAGAAGACTATGACCCACCCTGTGTGACTATTGCAATTGGTATTTTTAGCAAGAAGTCTGTCTCTGCGTGGCAGTTAGTGATACAATGGGCCACCAGTCATTCTGCAGCATGTGGCACATCCAGTGTGCCAGTCTCACGTGCTGTGGGTCAGTCTCTGATGCTATTAATTAAAGTGAGTAGGGTTGTGGGGGTTTTTTTTCCCATTTTAAACATTTTATGAAATGGCACCATGTAGATATTTTGCTGGCATGTCATTTTCTTGAAATGCACCCAGAAGATGACAAGAAACTCATTTTGCTCATTTATTTACAGGTCTCCTGTGACCATAAACATTATTTCCCACGGTATTGGCATGTTGGTTTGCACTTGAGCAAAATGCAGTGTAGTAGTGCTAGATATGGGCCAGAGTCATCTTAGTCCTCATCAGAATGGGTTTATTGTCTAAATACCGATTTCCACTGATTTGGGGATAACTGACATTAGCTGTTAAATGTTGTGTTGCAAACCATTGAAAAACACATGTGGTAAACTTTGTTTGCCAAATTCAGAATATCAAATGTAGCAGAAATAGCTCTGAGTAATCACTCATCTCATACCAAAGGTTTGAAGATTGCCTGAGTGGGAGGCTTTTTTCAGTTGATAGAAAGAGCAGCATTCATTTGTCACTGAGAACTAACTTTTTGCTCAAGCAGCACGGACTCCTTTCAGCTGACATTTATTTTGGTGTGTATTATCAGCCTCAGATTTTTATTATGTGTCATCCACAATGTCTTCCTAAGCAATTTGTTAGGTTTTTGTGTGTCTCCATATAACCTTTGCAATTTTTTGTTCCACAGCAACAATCCTCCTTCACAATCCCATCGAATGTAATCCCGCCTAGCACTGAGCATCCTTTCTTAATTGCTAACCAGGGGCTGGTGTCCTGGAGCTCTGTCACCCTCTTCTCACAACCACAATGATCTCTGTGGGAAGCCCACGTGGTGCTCAGTCAACTTGGTGTGGACCTACTGAAAGGTGGTCCTTTCAGTGACGTGAAATTCAGCTCTGGACCCCGCTGCCTTGGTTGTTTAATGAACTCCAGTGTTTGCCTGCAGTCTTTAAATGCCTCCCAAGTTTCTTGTCAATTCATACATTTTTAACTGAAAAAACTAACCACTGTAGTCACTGGAGAGGAAGGCATGACTGCTGCCTCCTTTTCACAGTGGCAGTACTTGGTTTATGGTCACTTTTAGCTCAGAGTGATTTCCCATAATGAAGCATTAAACTTTTCACATATGTGGACCAGGGCCAAACCTCTAGTTCCAGTTGGGTGTTTTGTTGGCGTCTGTGATGCATAAACCAGGGGTCTTTAGTTCAGACCATGCTGTTGGAAGAGCATTCTGTCAACAGCCTTCTTGGGGATGTCATTTAGTTTTGTGCTTTAATATGTCCCAGGATTTAGGGTTGCTCTAACTTACCCCTTCAGATTCTCAAACTCCTTTTTATATTGAATGTGAACACTGGTAGGTTACTGGTTTGGATAATTAGATTACACTCAGATTATCCCCACAGCTACTAATCCAAGAGTAGGGGATTTTATGCCCCATCTTTTTGCAGCTAAGGTTGAGAGTGTTGCTTAAGGGCATGTTGTACCTCTGATCTGCAGCTGAATTAGTTTTCTTTTCAGAACTGTTATCTCAGTTTAGCAGCATTTGTACCTTTCTTGGTTTAACTTTAAGACCTGGCTTTCTACTGCTGAAAGCTCATGGTCATACACTTCTAATATTCTAATACACTGCAGATCTTAGAATATGTTTGTGCTTGGGCAATTGACAACGACCCAAACAGCACTTCCACATTCCACAGGATTTAGTCAACATGCACTCATCAATATTATCTCTTTCAAAGAGCAGCTTACAAATGCCCCATGCTTGGCATCAAGCCACCGCTTCATATGGATTCTTCCCTTCATTGAGGGCAACATTCTCCTGTAACATATGCATTAGTTTTAGGCCTACACAAGAGAAAGAGTATTGTATTTCCTGACACCAAAAAGTGTTCCCCTTTTTTTGATGTTTTTGGTGAAGCCAAGAGCAATGGTCCCACTTAACTCCTCTTTCCATTGGTGTCTTAGAGCAAAGAAAATGTCTTTAAACTTCTCCTTTGCTAAATGCACTCCTCATACACAAATAGAGACAGGTTTTCTTGTTGGGTCATCCATGGGCTAGGAAAGCCAGGGGTGGTCTAGGTCCTTCCTCCTATCTCTTGGAAGAAGAGTGATCTGGACAATGTTCGTAGTCCTATGCAGCTCAACGTCTTTTTGACTTGGTCCATGAAGTCCCTGTCTGAGGAAAGCTCGCTGCCCTGGCCTGACCCTCAGACCTGTTGCTTTTCTTCCACTTTCAATATTGCTCCTTCTGGCCCTATATTGGCTTATGCACCTGGCTATGGTTAAAGATTATTGAACACCCCATTGGTTTCCAGATAATCTAAGCTTCATGTGCTGTACCATTGCTGATTATACTCTGCAAGTGTCCTTCTGAGGAAGGAGCGCTGCTGTCATCCCTTTCTCTGCAGTCAGAACAGGCCAGTTTGGTTCTTGTGCTCACTTCCAAACATTATGCATTGCCTTGGCTTCTTCTGTGTGTTTCCCCACAGTGTGTGGGATGACTCTACTGGTTTTTATAGAGTCTAACTTTAATCTTCCTGTGCCTTTACATCTCAGATCTCTTATCCTGTGTGACAGTGCAGTTTCAATGAGCTCTGCAGTCCCAGCTTGACACTGGTGACTTCCTTTTCTTGGCAAGCTCAAACAGGTTTGTCAGAGAATAAGAAAGTGGTTTCCACTTGCCAGCTTCTGAAGTTTTTTATCTTCCAGCCTCACAGCCATCTGGCCTCTCTTGTAGCATTTTAGGCAGGTTGCAATATCCCAGTTTTGAATTTCCTGCATTTTTAGTGATAATCGTATCCATTGATCCTTTTTTTCAAGGGACCAATCCTTTTGTACCTCTGGTAAACTCATTCTTCGTATGTAGTGTTTTTATGTGAAATACAAATACAATATATTTCTTTCCTATTCTTTCATATCTTGATTAAATGAAAAATGTTAAAACCAAGTATTTCAAGATGGTCTGTTGATGGACAGACAGGCTGCCTTCTGATATCAGTCTTTCTTGTTGCTGGCACTCATTGTCAGTAGATCTAGAAGGCTTTAGACTTCCTGTTCTGTCCCACATTAGCCACATTTTCTAGAAAGTTACAGCTAATTTTTCCTGTAAGGGTGGGTATTTTCTTACAGCGTTTCGTTCCTACACCTTCACGGCACAGTGACTCACCAGGATAGCACGCTCCCAGCACAGCTGACCCGTGTCAGCCCTCTCAGCTTCCTGATTCATACTGGGGACACTGCGGGAGAGACCTGGATGGGCAGGTGCCACAGGAGACTGCGCTGTTCTCTCTTCTCCTCAAAACCGTTTTGGCTCTGTCCTTGCAGGCTCTGGCAGGACGAGGCCACAGGAGAGGTGAGCAATGGTGGCTTTGTGCATGTAGCTGGCTCCTCAGCCATGGCTTGTCTGTCTGTTTGTCATTCCTGCCTTTAGCTCAGAAACAATTCCAGCAGCTGCTAGTGGGACCGGGGGCTCCCCGCCCCTTCCAAGTTCAAGTCTCCAGCTGGGTGTAGAAGGTGCAGCTCTCTCCTGTTTTTCCATTCAGGTCATTGTTTAAGGATCTGTGTCTTTGTTTTCTGTGACTTTTTACCTTGGGTATCCACTTATCCCTGTTCAAAGGGGCTATAAAATTATACTGTCATTTTAAGTTAATAAAGAAGCCTGATTAGGTTATGCCTAACATGCTGTTATCATTATGAGTAGTCATCCAAAGACAGAAAATGAGGGTCTAAGGTCAATATTTTGCAAAGGCAGAATTGTGTATCTCAAGGGCTTCATTTCCAGTCAGAACCAGCATGGGAAGTTCAGAGTCAGGTAACATTACGTAGCGTATAGCTTTTGCTCTGAGCAGTTGATCCCACAGGAAACTTTCAGATCACATGTAACCACTGTGGGATTTTCATCAACTGATGACATGATCACAGGTGGCATAAACGGTCAGTGTGACAGAGCAGTGAGAACTGGGAACGCTTTCTCTGCCTGCAGTGCCCTGGGGCTGTGGCAGTGAGTCAAGCTGGACTTGTGGAGAAAAACAGTGTGTTGAGTGGGTGACGCTGAGTCACAGCTGCGAACGGACATATCCCACCTTTCCCAGCACGTGACTGTGAATGCATCTGCTGTCCCTTGTCCATGTTGGACCTGGAACTCCAAGCCTTTTCCTCTCTGTTGTTTAATTTTTTGCTGCAAGGTCTGTTGTTGTGCTGGCAGCTGTGGCCTGTGGGCTCTGCCAGTGGCTGCCCTTGCACTGGTTTGAGCAAGTCACTGTGTCACATTGTCCCTGCAATGATCCCTGTCCCTTGTGTGTTGTGACTCCCAGTGAATGGTTTCAAAAGCCGCAGGTCCCTGGCTTAGTGTGTAAAAAAAAAAAGAAAAGGGGTATGAAGAGCAGATTTATAGTATATATGCTTGGTAAGAAGTGGGGTTAGTGGGATCTGGAGCCCCTAAGAGCCAGGCTGTAGCCAGAGCACCTCTGCAGGGGCAGGTTCAGGAGGGCCTGAGCTTGGGCTGGAGCTCCAGCGTGGATGGGGAGAGGGGCTGCTGCTGAGACCCCCCCATAGCATGGGTCACCCCAGTCTTTGCAGTAACAGAAGGCTCAGTGAATACTAACACTCTTCTTTGAAACCGGTATTTCTGGTATTTCTGGTGATGAATTAATAAGTCGGCCTGTAGACCACACATGTTATGTGCACAATAGTGTTGTAAATCAATTTATGCATCTTTTGGCTCTGGGAGGATCCATTGCACAGGGGGAGTACTCCAGGTTTTACTGGGGGCTGAATAAGCCCACTCCTGGCTGGGAACCGTACTCCTCCATCCCTAGACATGGGCTTTCAGCTGCGCAAAGTCTCGGCAAGGATCCCATAGACGTCAGGCCCCCATATGGCTGTTTCCTAATACGGGATGTTTTTTCCAACCAACACTTGAAATAAGAATAAGCAATGCACAGTTTTGACAGGTCTGTCTGGTCTGATAAGCTAAACCACGGTAGTAAATGCATGAGAAAGAATGGAGAGGATAAACAGCCGGACTGTGTGCTGTCTTGCACCTTTTGCATTTGGTAGTAAATGATTACTGTGTAAGATTTAAAGCACTGGATACCAAATTTCTCCGTTGCTGTCAACTGATTTGCCTTTAATTTAAGGGTGTAGACACATCAATGCCCTTCTGAACGCCGCAGGAGTTGACCCAGGCACTGTTCGATTACATGTATGGTGATGACAGTGAGGTTTCTGTCTATTTTATGTAGTTGACTTTAATACTCTGTATATTTATTTCTAGATACCGTTAGAAGTTGTGTAGCAAAGCTTTTCTTCAGCTGTCCCCTGAAGGGCCATTACTGCTTGTACAGTAAATCCAGTTTTACCCTCATCAGCCAGCAGCCTCCGCTGTGGATCCATATCATGTTCCTCTTTCAGCAGGTGTGTACAATACAAATTAGTGGCACCTCTATATTATTAACATTATGTTTCAACAGTTAATCTCTTTAAATATGCTTCTAATCCACAGTGCTTTGTGACCCTTGTGATTTCTCAGAAAGTCTTTCTAGTAGCTTGAAGTGATTTTGCAATTTATAAGTTTTTTACACTTCTATTAAATACAACAAATTCAAACTGTTTGGAAAGATTACGAAGTCTGGCAATAAAAAAGTGAAACTAAACCTTATTGTCCCCATTCGAGCACCACTTCCAGTAAATCCCAGGTACCTTGTGAGGGAGCAGGAGTATTCTAGTGGATCTGCCAGGGAGCAGAATCACCCCTGAGGCTGCAGGAGGAGATTAGAAGTGCAGCACCCACCAGGAGTTTGAACTGAGCACAACTTGCAAATCCGAGCAGTGTTATTCTCCTACCGACCCCAGAGCTATTTTCTCACATTTAATACCATTTCCAAAAACAGTCCAGTATTTGGACATAGGTGGAAATTCCTAATAGGAATAGGAAATTCCTAATAGTCTGAAATTGTAAGAGAAAACCCTACATTCACACTTTGAGATGAAACAGATGGCTTTTGTGTTAAAATAGTAAGGTTCAGTTCCTTAACCTATATGGAGCCATTCACAGCTGTTTATCCCAAGCTAATGGAACCTTAGAAGTACAAAGGATTTATCTGAAATTCAAAACCAGCAACTTATGCTGTGAATTTAGCAGCTCAAATCACTTTTGCCTGTGTCTGCTCCTAGAAATAAATACAAAAATGTTTTTCACAAACACAGGTCAGTAGGAGTTGGTCAGGAAAGGAGAGGACAGTGACAGGGCAGAGCAAAGGAAGAAAAGAAGTGCAGAGGCAGAAATAGGAATGAGAAGACAAAATGAAAGGGGGGAAATAAAGGAGAAGTATTACTCTGTAAATGAAAATCTGAAGAGGTTGAATTTTAACAGGACTTAGAAAGAATAAATGAATTATGTTACAAAGGTATCGCGTTATTCCTGGTGAGAGAAAAACAGATGTTGAAAAATCTGTACAAAACTATTGAAACATGGAAAATGAGAAAGGAGGAGCAGAAGCAGAGATGGGTGGCAGGGCTGGCACACCTCACTTGCTGCTGTGCAGCTGCCACTGGATTTTAACACACTGACCTCTGCTCTGCCTGTGGTTCATGGTTTGAAGCGGTTGCACTGGCAATGTAATTCCTGATCCCACCTTTAATTCCTGGTGCCTGGCCTCTCCCTGATACATTTTTCATTAAAAAACCTTTCTCTTTAACCTCTTTGCAGATTACTCTGAAATTGGCTCTGTCAGTTCCATCTTTTATCAGGATTTCTTTGTTCCACAGGGTTCCCAGCTTGCGTGGCAATATTTTTTTCCTTCCCCATCCCTCTGCACATCACTCCCCACAGCTTTCCCTGCTGGGAATGCAATTACCTGTCTGGGCAATTGCATTTATCCCACTGCAGCTACTCCTTCCAAAGCTTTGCTTTTAATCCCTACAGTCTTGCTAGTTTGCTCTAACTGTGCTAGTGCTACCCCTGGCCCCAGCAGAATCCCCCCGTGTCACCAGGGCCAGGCTCGAAGCAATGCAGTTTACTTTGTGTCCTTGCAAATATGCTGTAAATGCAGCACTTGATATGCTTCTTTAGGGGGAAAAAAAGGTTTTTATTGTGTTGCAGTGAGCATTTGAGCCTGCTGTGCATCACAATGGTGTTTAATGCCACATACTTTATGTTTTTCTTTTGTTTGAAATCCTATACCTTTTAAATACTGGACATATAACTATTATTAAATTAAATACAGGTCACTGAATTCAGGGCTTGGATAATGTTATTTAAGCCTATAAATTTGTACAAGAGATAAATTTGATATAAAATGTATTTATAGTGTGTTAATAATGAGTTAAATGAAAGGCTAGTGATAAAAGTTTAGTTTTCTGCAGATCCGTCATAGATCCACAGACAACTAATACACAGTTTCAGAAGATTTCAATGCCAGTTACTGTAGTTTTACTCTTTATTTTTTGCTGGTTGTTCCATATTCTGCTTGACATCGCATTCTACAAAAGTAGAAATGAGAAGGAGAGACTCTTTGATCTCCAGAACAGATCCTTAGCATCATGACCCCACTTTTTATTTCATTTAAAAATATTAGTGAATAGTTCTATCATTTTTCAAAACCCTTGGACAGAAGTTATGATATGGCAAATTAGTGCAGGGCAGCAGGGAGAGAAGCACATGTCAGCAGAGATCTGAGAAACTGTCATGCAGTTCAGCAATGATTAACAAAACAAAAACCATCAGCATAAGGGGTGACGTTAGAGAGGTTATTTGATAGACAGCATGTTTAGTTTCACAGATTCATGCATTAAAATCATTCTCTAGTGCTTTAAGACTTATGGTTTAACTTCCCTCATCTGGCAGGACAGTGTCACGCCACTGCAGTGGCACCAGTGAGCACAGGGCTGCCTGATGGGTCCCTTCCTAACACCTTCCCTAGAGCTGATCACACATCTGCCAAACACAAACTAATTGGGCTGCCATTTTCCCATGCCAATGGCTGCCTGGAGCTGCCTGCTTCTACATTTTAACTCGTACAGAATGATCTGGCTGTTTCTGATGGCTTAGCTGGAAAAAAATGCATTGCCTCAGCCACGCTAAAATTCCAGGTTGAGTCTGACTGAACCGTGTCTGTGTCAGTGGGATGCCAGACAGTGCAATTGGCATTGTTGGGTTGCTGTTTAGAAAGAGAAGAAAGAACATTCATCCAGGAAACCTACGTTAAAAGGACATTGTTCGTATTGCAATATCAAATACTTGAAATATGGGAAATGAGATTTGCCTGTGCGCTCTTAACTTGGCTCCTGCATGCAAATGCATTTTTTAATTACAAGATCATTTAGCAGATATAGTAGAGGCAGAAATGCTAAGCTCTCTCAGCCACAGCAGTGATCTTGTAACTGACTTTGTGTGTGGTTTATACAGTGAAAAAACTTTGTGCTGTTGAAATACTAGAATAATTCAAGGCAGGATATGATTGTGTCCTTGCTGTCCTTTGAAATGGGGAGTTTTGAAGGTGGGAGCACCCAGCACAAGTTTCATTTTGTTTTGTGAATGTCCAAGGGCTGAAAATGCCTGTACTCTTCCAGCAAAATCTGGGTTGAACTTGTTCTGTGGAGTTTTGGGTTTTTTCCTTGTGTTTGAACGGGCTGTCTGTTTGGTGCAGTTGCAAACACTGCACGCTTACGATTTGCCCCACAAAGACCACAAGCTGCAGCCAGGTCCAGATAACCATATCCAACCTTGCAGCAGTGCCCAGCCTCTCTTTGCATGAACTGTAAATGACCCATCTTCTCCAAAAAGATGCATGTCACCGAGAACCACACCTGGTTCACTGAGGCCAGAGCTGCCCACGCTGTGATAAACCAGCATTTCGATACAAAACTGACATGCAAGATGCTATGCAGTGTTGTAGTTGATAGATAATCTTTGGTGAGCCACAGACTTTAAAGACACATAATGTCCAATATGAAAAAAAGCCTCAAAGGAGATGAAATATTTGAGGATTTCTCTAATTGTGCACAAATTGATCCAATATAACTCCCTACCGAGAAATGAACTAATCTCTGGTTATTCGCGTGGCTGTCCCACTGTAAGAACAAGATGCTCTTTGTTAATAGCCAAGTAAACAATGCTTGAAGTCCTGTTTTCAACATTTTCTTCAGAGCTTGTTTGCAGAACCTTTGTCCATACAGAGTAATTCTGTGCAAGTCCTTAAGGCACTGTGGGAGAAGACACAGCTCAAGGGGACACACAGTTTTGAAAATGCCATGATCCAGTCCACATTTCCACACCAAAAGGTAAGCTTGTTTTTTTCTCATAAAAAAAAAAACCCAGTAGTAGAAGAACTTTGCTCTGACTTTTAGAAGAGCTGCCTGCAGACCTGTACGATAGCTACAGCGAGTCTTTTCTGTGCTAAATTTGTGAAAGATCAACCCCTTTTCCCTGCCCCTTCCCCTTCTTTCCCTTAGCTCCAGTGTCTTCTGAGTGTTTGCGCTCACTGACATGCCAAGTCTTCTTCTCCAGGATGGCCATATGGTGAGCCACAGTGCATGCCTCTGACCTCCCTTTTATATGAAGCACTCAGCTTGTGGGGTGGTTGAAAAAAAATCTTCACCACCAGCTACATTTTCAACCTCCAAAGAGGGTCCACAATGCTGTTTGGGAGTGTGCTTTGAAAGGTCTCCAGGCTTGTTCTCCACCCCCTCTGACACGCTTCATGTGGATTGTTCCCAACGTGATGAAAACTAGTGATGTTACATATGGATCTTTTCCTGCTCACAGTTTCAAACTCTAGAATCAGATTAGCTGCCACTGTGGACTGTTTGGCAGCCACTTGGAAGTTCACCTAGTTAAACAAAGACTTGGATTTTATGGAAATGATCATTTGCACATGCACCATTAGTTACCCCCATCAGTTTAAAAGATTACTCTTTCAAAGCTGTTTACTGTCTCTGGGATTTCAGTGCATGCTATTTCAAAGCTATTAATCAGGCTTCTTGGAAAAGGATGCTGTAGGATTGTAAAACAAATATCTGTTTATTCCTGAACATCTCCATCCAGCTCAATTGGATGAAATGAATTGTCAAACATGATTTTAAATCACCCTCTCTCAGAATATTGTACGCATGAAGATGCCTGACTGAACAAGATTAATTTACTAAGGTTATGGCTGATTTTAAAAACAGGAGTTTTGTCAGAAACACCTTCTGAGTCCCTGAGATAATGTTGCGTTGAAGTGGGAACTCCTGCTGTGGCTTGTAAGAGTAGTAGGGGGTCCTCACATTGAGACCCATAAGGTGGACCAGTTTCACTGAGATTCAGCGGAGCCTGCACTAAGTATTTTAGCTGCTGTTGAAATCCTAGCCTGACTCATCTGAAGGCATTAGAACTGCTTTTCTGTTCAATACTCGCTTGAGTCCATGCCAAGATCTACTAGTCAAAAGTCAGAGCTGGTGGAGTGCAAAGGAGTTTGGGATGAATAAAGAGCTTAGGGAAGAGCGTGCCTTCATGAGTAGGATTAGATGTAGTGCATCATGGACACAAAGTCTACAAAAGATCCCACACCCCAGAAACGTGATTAGTCTCCAGCACATCAGTTGCATAATCCTACTACTGCTCAGATACTAGCATTTGGCCTATTTTGGGAACTTGCATCACTCCGTGACAGTAAGAGTATCTTTGACTTCCCAAAATAGCAAGGCTGGAAAATGAGATACTAATCTTCACTGATTTAATGAATTAAGCAGTCGATTGAAGTTTGGAAGCTCCGGGAGCCGCAGATTGCCTAACAGCCTTTGGAGGCTGGAGACAGTCAGGCAGATGTAGTACATCTGAAATGGTAAAAGACTTTATCATTCACTCTTGGTCTCTGCAGCGTGCTGCTGAATTTATTTTCTCCATTTTGGTTTTCCTTATCAATCCAGTACCTGAAGTTTGGGGTTTTTTCTAGTGCAATTTCCATTTAGTTTACTGATAAAAGTCCCACTGAGTTTTCTGGGAGCAAGACCTAGGCCTACCATAAGGCAGGTTTCCTTTAGCTTTTACCCCATGTAAAAATCTCTCTGGAGCATTTCCAGCATGACCTAGTCCTGACTTTGCTTGACAGACTCAGCTTCTGCAATAATCTGAATGTTTTTATTTCAGGAGTTCTTCCCTTTGCTAATAGAACTTGAAGTATTGGGAATTATTTGACACGAATTGGACCAGATGATCTTTCAAGGTCCCTTCCAATCCCTGATATTCTGTGATTCTGTACCAGTAGTGCAGGAAGCAAAATGATGCGGGGGGGGGAGGTGGTTGTTTCATAGAATCATAGAATCATTTAGGTTGGAAGAGACCCCTGGGATCATCAAGTCCAACCATCAGCCCTACTCTACAAGTTCTCCCCTACACCAGATCCCTCAACACCACATCTAATCTACTCTTAAACACAGTCAGGGAGGGTGACTCCACCACCTCCAATAAGCCTAGCACTTCTAACTTAAAATATTTTGGAATCTGTTGTTATAAATGCAGTGTCAGCACCCTGTGTTATATTTTAGATTGAGTTTTATGCGTCACGTGGCAGCAATGCCTGAATGCTTTATCAGAACTGAGGAATTTCTGTGCTGCGAGCACGCGGGGAAGACCCGACCCCCAGCAGCCAGCAGGAACCACAGCTGAGCCCATGCTGCAACACTGCTTTTGCCCCGTGCCCCTGTGGCTGACTCACAGTAAAAGAATTAAGTTGGTTGGGTTTTGTTTGTTTCTTTTTTAATTTGTATTCTAAAGCATTTTGCAAAGCTGGAGAAAAATCTGTTACATCAATGATTTATTCCACAGTAAATTCTGAGAAATACTTTGAGATTTACATCACTGTAAGTGGACTCTGAATTTGGCCCAGGGTGTGTGTTCAAGGGATTGCAGCGAATACCTGGCTTACAGAAAGCACGTCGTGTTTCACCGGGCAGCCTGTTCATGCCACAGAAAATATTTATACAACACAGCTTAAGATGTGCCAGAAGTAAAGCATTTCCAGATGTACATCCTTACAGATTTCCGTTTGGTTGCTTCATAGTTCTTTATCAAAGTACATGCAGGCCACATTACAAAAACTAAGCTGGTTTTGAGCTCGTTGCTGAATTCTTTGTGTTGACTCATGCTGCGTCAGAAGAGTGAGATGGTGACTACTTTACGAGCCCCATGTGATGCCTTAAGAGAGGCTTTTGTTGAGCAGCCTTGCAAAAGAATAATTAACATTTTTAAGCCATTGGTAGTTCTGTTCTTCCCATTCCTTTGTTTGCTGTCTCAGTTCAGCAGAAAGAAGCACCATGTTTTCACAATGGAGTCACTGAAGTTTTCAAGATGATGGAGCATGGGGATGAGATAAACGTCTCCTCTCCAATTAGGCTTTTCCCCCGAGCTTCCCCTCCTGAAATAAGTGGCTTATTGCAGATTATTTCAAGCGTACTAGAGTACAGAGTGGAAAAGAAAGATTGTGGCATTGATATTTCAGTGATATTTGTTCTCTTTCAGTCCAGAGTTGGCTCATTGCAGCCACTTAGAGATTTTTCCCAGGATAGAGAAGCTCCTAGGCTTTTTGTTCAGCATGATCCACGTGCCCTTATAACATCCTGCACAGACCCACTGAGAGCAGCACCACCATTACTTTGAACTGTTTATGCCATGTCAGGAGGAGGATCAGGGCACACTGGGACAGAGCATGTTGCTGGCCATGCTCTGCGCTGCCGTCCCCTGCTTGCAGGGGCATCTGCCCCTCCATCAGGAGCCTGCAGTGGGGAGGAGAACCCTGGCTGGATGGTGTGGTCTGTCCCTCCTAAGGACTCAGCTTTCCTGCCTGGGAGGATCTGCTTGGGATCCCACACCACACACCAAGTGTCTGAAGGGAGGCAGGGAGCCTCAGACCATCAGATCTACTACCCATGGGCTGGCTGGAGAAATACGGAGAGAAGCTGCACAGTGCTCCTGCTACACACCTGAATTCCTTAAATGTGTAGAATTCCTCTTTAGACAAAAATGAGAACTTCAGCGATGTATAAAGAGCCATTAATAATCAGGTTTTACTGCTGAGCCCCCTGCCCCATATAAACAAGTTTCAGCATGCTGGGCCATGGCAGCCCAGCGGCTGACTGTGCAGGGTACGGACACAGCCCCGAGCCTGGGGAACAGGCTCAGGTGTGAGGAATTGCACAGTCAAGCGTTACAAGGGAGCCCACTGAGGCAGCCGGGGTGTGCAGGGATCTGCCTGCTGTAGCCTGGTCACTCATCTCCCACATGAGGATGGTGGAAAGAGCTGGGCTGTGAGGCTGCTGCCTGCAATAAGCAAAGCCAGTGTGTGTCCAAGACGTTTAGCATGTGGTGCATTATCTTCCCGTGTGTTGTGAAGCTGATTTCTATGCATGTTCCTGATGGAAAGGGAAGAAAACCTCTGCTGTTTGGAGCTCCTCAGGATATGGGTTGTGCTCCCCACTCTGTCTTGCTGTCCTTCTTTCAGACAGCCTAAAATCAAATCCATCAGGAGATGGCCTCCCTTGTGGAGAGGATGGGGGCACTTGAGGGCTCCTGTTCATAGAATCACAGAATTGGAAGGAATCTTAAAGATCATCTAGTTCTACCCCGCTGCCATGGGCAGGGACACCTCCTACTAGTTCAAACTAGCCCAAAGCCCCATCCAACCTGGCCTTGGAAACTCAGTGTTTGGCTCAGCTGAGCTTGTTATCCAGGGTGATAGCTGAAGGTCTAAAGTGGCTTGGAAGTTTTGGTTCTTGTGAAAACAGCACTTTCCTGGCCTTTTTCTGAGTTGAAAGAGGCTGGGGAGGAGGGATGCCATTCTGTTGGATCTCCCTGAGCCAGCCAGCCTCCTGCTCCCACTGCTTCGTTAAAGCTTGTCTGAAAAGGTCCGAACCAGACAACTCCATCCTTTGCACAGCCGTGTTCAGTGCGTTGAACCGCTGTCCCTGGCAAGGGATGGTATTTTTCCCACTGACTGCGTAAATCCATGTTTTCTTTGGGCTGCTGCATGTGACATTGCAGATCCGTGGAGACCCCACACAAATAAACAGGAGGGTTTTCTGGCCATTTCCTTTGTGCTTGCAGCAACTTGGTTGCTGTTATTTTACACCACCGTTAGTTTAACTGGGAGATCGCTGCTTGTTTTAAAATTAAAAAGCAGGGTTTGAAATACACTGAACTCAACTGTATTATTAATTGCCTCAAAAATGGTATCCTCTGGCTTTTCTCGTACTTGAAGCTGCAAGTCTACCTTCTGTAGGTTGCTTTGATGAAGTCAGACATTCAGTTTACTTTGTAGAGGTATAATCCTTACTTCCCTGCCTTGTCACTGGCAGAATAATGTCACGTTACCCTGGGTATGTTTTGTGTGAGATGAATCATCCCCGTTGTTGCTGGGTTTTTGGGAATGTTCATGTTAACATTCACGTTAAACACTTGTGTTAATGCTTCACACAGGCAACTGGGTTCAGAGCCTCTATTCTTTCATTTAAAAAAATAGAAAAAAGTAAAAATAAAGTGTTTCCCAGCTACTAGCTCTTGGTCTGATGGGGATCTGGGGGGACAGGATGAAGTGCTCAGCACTGTTAGCAGAGACCATGACCTTCTGGATCATTGCAAAAAATTCTGAGAGGGATGGAGGTAATCAAGGTGGTTCAGTTGGTGGGAGATGTGCTGGGCAGAACTGCTGAGCACACAGCTGGCAGCAATGCTGAAGAGGCAAAAAAAATGGTATGTATCTTAGCCACTGCTCATGGTAGAGAGAGAGATACATCCTGCTTAGCACATTTGTCCCAGTAGGTTGTCTGCCCACTGGAGACACATGGAAGAGGACTCTTGGCACTTGCTGTGCATCCCTGTGAGATTTTGGGTTAAGAGCTGTTAACTGTGCAGTAGGTTGCCTCATGAGTGAATTTGGGTTTTCTTGTTACTGGCCTAGGACCTGGACCATGTGCAGATGCACCTGGAAGAAGTGAGGTTCTTTGATTTATTTGGCTACAGTGAGGAATCTGGAACTTGGCAGTGCTTCATGTGCAATAACCCTGAAAAGGCAACAGGTAAGTGGTCTGCCTTCATCGCTGGTGGGCTCTATGTGATGGGTGGCAGACGGAGCCAATCTCACAGATAACATTGAGTCTCTGGTGATGGTGGCAGAGGTTGCGGAAAAGGGAAAGCAAACCTTCTAGCATAGCACAGGCAGTGTCTATTTTAACTGGAATTCTCCATTAAACTCCTCTCATCTCAGCGTCTCTGGTGAGATATAGTGTCAAGCACAAACCTTATTTGGTGCATGCTTAGAGAGATACAATCCAAAATTAATGTAGGCCTATAAATCTGCCGGACTACTAACCCCTGGGTAGTGGGAGGGATCTGCACCTATCTTGCAGTGTCCAGATAAAGGAGTTGCATCCTCTAGATCACATCCCAAGTCTTCTGGAGACTGTGCCACATGTCAGGCAATGTTGGCATATATCCCACACCCAATTAATGTTGCCTTTGTTGTCAGAATTATTTGCTTTAATATAATTGAACCCATAGTACACATCTTAGAAACAAGGCAGTGCTTAACAGCAGCCATAATACTTTTAGCTATATTAGAAAAATGAGTGAGTGGAAAATACACTTTTTCCCAGGTAGAAGGTCCTGGCCACCATTTTTCTGAAGCTTTCTGATAGCCATGTGTTTTAGATCAGTGCACTGAAATTTAGAGGAATGGCCTTAGATGTTTTTTGCCACTCTGTAAAAGTCTGCACAATTCTGGCCAAGAATTTTGCATATTTTGGCCAAGCCTTTGAATAAATGGCAGTTTCAGCTATTTATTTTAACAGCTAACATCTCTTTATATTTCATCAACCCCGAATTTAGTAAGTTTTGCAAGAGTGGCACAGCCTGTGCTGCAGGCCGGGGTGCCTGTGTTTGACCATATTCCTGGGTGTTTCATTTCGTGGGTGTTTGACCATATTCCTCCTTCCACAACTCTCATGGGACTCAACAACCATAAAAGAAATCATGCTTTGAGCTGAAATTTCATCTCAGTACCATGATGTCTGTAGTTGGTCCATCACATCAGTGATAGCTGAAAATCAAGCTAAAAGGAATTTTTGCTTAAAATTTCAAAGCTTGATGAAAGAACTTTGTTTTGAATTTTCAAAGACATTTAACTAGTCCAAAAAGTGGAGTGTTTGTAGCAAGCTGTTGATGATGCTGGTAGGGCACCTGTCCTGTAGCAAACAAACCAGATGAAGGTGGCAAAGGCAACCCCTGGGGGAGACATGAGACACCATTTCTCCATTGATGCCATGGGTTTTGCTGATGATGCTAGTCTGGAGATATCAAAGGACGGCTGACACCTTGCTTTCCTGTTGCTCTCCTGCCAAAGTGCTGTGTCCTCCAAGTAGAGTTCTAAGACAGGCTGGAAGCAGTTCATGGTGTGAGGAGGTGTGTGTGCACGGCACTATGGCTCTGCTGCCAGGAGCGTGGCGTTGGATCTGGGATCCAGACTCCAACAGTACTACCAGTATAGAGCTGGTATTTTCAAATGGGTCTGAACCCAAGGCAAGTAGCAATAAAACACTAGCAGCAGGCAGCAATTCCCAGTGAGCTCTTCGGTGCTCTTGGGTTAGCACAACAAGAGCTTGTGAAAGTGAGGACCGTCTTCGTACCACTGACAAGGGCCTCTTGAGTCTATTTGCAGAGCACTTGGGCTGACATCTCAAGTAGGGTAAACTCTATACTCTGCCTGACGCCAATGGTCCCCGAGAAGTGGGAGCGAAACGCCTGCTGTGGAGTGCCTGCAGTCAGGGCTGGAACCCTGCCCCTTGCTCATTCATCACTGTTTCAGCCTGGAGAAAAATCCCTTTGTAGGTTGTAGATTTGGTGTCACAACATCCCTTGGAGATCAGGGGGAAGGTCACATCTCTTCTAAGGGCTCACTGTTTCCCCCAGCTGCTGTGTAAAGGCTGCAGTGAAATGCATGGGCTGATCCCACTTCCCTGGGTGTCTAAATGTGAGACTCTGTACACAGTGGGGTCAGCAGAAGGGATTAACACATTCAAAGCTCTGTCCTACAGCCGAGGGGCTTCCATCCAGCAGTGTAGCTGGATGCCAAGAAATGCCAAAATCCACTCTGTGTGGAGATGTGTGGAAGGGTTTGGCCAGCTAGGCGAGGCAGGGCTGCCCTCATCACCCCCAAATGTGCAGGGGGCAGGAGCTTCCCCAGCAGCCCCAGGCACAAGTTAGACTTTCATTCCTATATGCTGGTACTTATATAGGCCCTTCTGATTTAGACTGCCTCTTCTAGGAGAGCTTGTATCTGTATGTCAGCTAAAGCCAAATGGAAAAAAATGCAAATATAGCATTAAGTGAAATGCTGCCTTCTCAGCAGATGCAATAACTTGAGAGTTTCCTTTCTTTTTCTTGAGTACCATGAATACTTGAGCACACGGAGGATGCCTGGATAGGAGAATGGCCTCAAGTTGTGCCAGGGAAGGTTTAGATTGGATATAAGGAAAAATTTCTTCACCAAAAGGGTTGTCAAGTATCAGAACAGGCTGCCCAGGGAAGTGGTTGAGTTCACCATCCCTGGAGGTATTTAAAAGTCATGTAGATGTGGTGCCAAGGGATATGGTTTAGTGGTAACTTGGCAGTGCTGGGTTAAGAGTTGAACTTAATGGTCTTAAAGGTCTCTTCCAACCAAAACGGTTCTATGATTCTATGACATTTGGAAGGAGCACTGCAGGCACTGAGGATGGTGCCTGGTGTTTACAGAGTTATCGCTGCCCACAGGTCCGCCTGCCTCTCCCCCATCCAGCCTGTCATCCTCCCTGCCCAGCCACCAGGCTGTCTCTCCAGCCATAGCCCAGGAGAGGTGGGAGAATATTTTATTAAACGTCAGCATCTATGAAAGTCACCATTGCCCCTTTGTTTTAGAGCCAGGGCTGAAAGTTCAGGGATGCCTTTGAGGATAGTCAGAAACAGGAGGGAGAGGGCACAGAATATTTTTGTCCTTTTTTTGAGCAATTACTCCCTCTGTCTTGGTTTAAAGTAATTTTATAAGAAAGGCACTTGTGAAGATCATGATTTGCATCTCAGCTCTAAAAGCCTTTAGAAGATCAAGAAAATAAAGTATTGAATGGGTCGTATGAAAGCTCAGCTATAAGGGAAGGAGTGTGGAGGTCAGTGCTCAATGGAATAAAAATCTGCAGGTGTATGACAAATTCGCCTTAGTGTTGGTGACGTGGATCTGCAACAGCTGGGAAAAGTCGTACCAGAGTGGGAGACGCTCCAGGGTCTTTCTAGGTTTATAAGCTCTTGACACAAGAAAGAGGATTCAGAAGTCTCCTTGAATTGGTAAGAAATGTAAAGGCTGTAAAGCATCTTTTATTTTCATTCCACAGTGGGACAGGCCGTTTGGAATCTCAAACAATTCTGAAAGATAAGAAAGTAATTTCTTCCTCTCAGCAATGCTCTTTAGCAACCAAATTCTTCCTAAAAAAAAGGAATTCAGGGGCAAATTCTTTTTCTATTATTGTCTTTTGGGTTTTGTTACTGCTGGGGTTTGTTGCATTTTTTGGATGCCATGTTGCAAGATGCCATTTATCCTCCAGACTTAGGAAGGCATTATGCCTTAAAGCCTCAATCTTGCCACAGGATGCCAGATCAATGATGGGGGTTTTTCGGATGTAGCTGGGAGGATTTTCAGAGCTGGACTGCACTTAGAGGCTGAGTTTGTGAGGAAAGAGGCAGTTATGCTTAAGCAATGAGGTGGATCTACCCAAAGTGGCAATTAACCCAGAGAAAGCTTGAATATTTCTTAAGTGCTCTTATGCATTCCTCTCGTTGCAAAGCATTTCTTATACAACCACACATTTCCAGAAGTGCTGTTAAATCACCCCAAAATGTTTTATTCCTGCAATCCTGAGCCAAGGGGGAAGAGCATTCCCACAAATCCTGCTTGTCTCCTCAGATACACGTCTGTGCCCTGACTCTGCACCTGGTCTCAAAGTCAGGAAAACCAGGTTACACTATGATTTTTTCTTAAATGACGACTGTTCAAGCACAGATACACAGTGCTTGAAATTTTGGTAAATGCAGTGTGAGCCTCTTGTTAGGAAAGGCTGGCTTTAAGAGCCTCATTTCAACATAACCTCCTGTATTGACAGTTGGCTTCACAAGCTCCTGCACACAAAAATTCAGTAAAACCACTTGATAGCCAGAGAGGGAATTGCAGTACATTCCCTATTCTGGAAGCTTACAAAGAAATTGCAGTAATCCCTGTGGGCTGCAGAAGAGACATTGTGCCTGTGGGCAATGATTCGGGTAAAACTGAGGGTTTTTTTTATGAATTCCTCTTTAAAAAAGCAATTCACTCAGAATAGCCTACACCATATTAACTCCTGAATACATTTATCATTTGCTAGCAGTGGTGATTATCTAGTGAACTGAAATATCCCAGCTATAATGCTTGCTTGAAAATTATAAAAAGTGGCATTCAGTAATGGGTCCTTTCCAGGTTTTCAACAAAACCAAACGTGATGATTAATGAGAGTGAATCCATATTCCTTTAGGTTAATTGCATTTATCTTTGTCTGCTTGCCACCCACACATTCCATTCTTTCAAGTTAAGAGGAGTTTATTATCATTGAGATCATTCATGATTGGACTAAATTTTTGTGGATGATTTTGTGTTTCATCAAATGCAAGATTTAGTACTTTGTTTTTTATCTGTCTTGAGTTCATCTTGGAAGAGCTTGGAAGATTTTTTTTTTTACTTTTTATTCAGTACCCAAACTAATTAAAGCTTGATGCATTGTAGGTTTGCAAAGGAAGCAAGATACAATTTCTAGAAAATAATTCCAATGGTCAGTTACATCAATGACTGCTGTTAAGGGTTAAATTGATTTTGGAGTTAGTGTCTCTATGTTGAGATAGTTTAAGAAGCAATGGATATTACTGTAAATATTTTTTCATTTTGAGTTTGGAAAATATTTATAGCTTTATTGTGTGTTCTGCAGAACAAAAAATAAGTAATGACAAATACATAGTTAATATAATCTTTTGAATCCTTTAGCTCCATTTTTTCAAGCTAAAGATCTCATCAGACATAGCAGCATACCACCACACCGATTTCAAACCCAGAGATTATGTGATCACCTAGTTCCTCTCTATAAACAATAATCAAAGAATAGTCAAAGAATCTAGTCCAGTAATGCTTATATCAAAGAAGTGTTTTCTCTTTGATCTGTATTACTTTTGCATATTTTTCTAAAGAGATCTAAACCTGATTTTTAAAAGCCAACTGAAGGAGAACCCATGACATGACTAAGCTGTTGCTTGGGTAATTTAACTACACGGTTAAAATGGGGGGTCATTTCTAGTCTCTCTCTAAACATTGCCCTTTCCTGCTATGCAGAGCATCTCTTTGTGGACTTTGTAATGTCACATCTTGATTTTTGCTTGGGCAAATTAAGGAGAATACACTTCCATAGTCTCTTGTGATATGAATAATCAGATGAAAGATCAATCTTAACTGGTATCACTTTTCTAAAGTTTTGTGATTTCTTCTTATTCATGCAATGTGAAGAAATCAAAACTAGACGTAATTTTCCAGAAATTAATATGTGTATAAGGATATGTGCACACTCCAGTTGGCAGCTGATTGCATTCTTAAGCAATCTTCTATCTGTCGTGCAGATTCTGCTTTCGTACAACGCTGCTTTCCCAGGGAAAGAAGTGGGGGTCACCAGCTTCTGCGTTTAGTTTTGGGAAGAGTTCAGACAGAAGAGTAAAGCTTTGTGTTTCTGAGGCAGTATGGATGACCATGCTTAAAGAGCTCCATCACTTACTCCTGCTCTGCACAGAGCAGGTATTGAATGGCCACAATGGTGACCATGTAAAATCCCAACAGGGACTGGGACAGGCTCCACCAAGACATTTAGAAGTTGAAGCATTTGCCCTGTAAGGAGGGACAGGTAATAAGGGCTGGTACAGGCAGAGCTGAAGGGGGACTTCACAGTAGTCTGTCCATAACTACAAGGAGGTCTTTAAGAAGACAGAGCCAATCTTTTTTTGGTGGTGTGGTATAAATTGGAGAGGTTCAGATTGCCTGTGAGGGAAAACCTTCCCACTGTGTGGACAATCAAGCATTGGAATGGCTTGCCCAGAGATGTTTTTGAGATTTGCAAATCCTGCATGATTAAATCCATAAGCAACCTAGTGTGACCCCATAGGTGACTTTGCTTTGAGCAGGAAGTTGGATGACAGACCTCTTGAGCTCTCTTCCAGCTGAATTATTCTGTGATCTAGTGAAGTTAACCACAATGAAAATAAGCAAAAGGACTTAGAAAAATATTGGAAAAGTGCTTCATTCTTATCTTTCATTAATCTTTTTCTTCTAATCAGACCCTCAGACATACTGGCATCAGATTCATTATGACAACTTTGGAAGCTGACATCAGAATTCCCCATGGGATTCTTTGTGGATGTACACAAGAAGTGCTCTGTTAGCACTGCTTCCAGCCACCGGGAGCATAAAGAGATCAGCATTTCTCTAGTAAATCCTGGTTTTGAAAGATTTTGGCCATAAAAATCCACTTTAGGCCAAAGTCACACATTCACTTCCTTTCTCATGTTTCATTCCTGACCACCAACATCTCAGTATCTTCTGGTCCTTGAACGTTTTGCGCTTTACACCTTATTTTGGGCTAAAGCATGTTCTTACTGCGCTGGAATTGGCACCAAAGTTGTTCCTTTGGGACTAGGAGCCAGGTAGATGCACAAGACCCAACCACTGAGCAACTGTCTTTTCATATCATGTCCTTCTTTTGCCATGTCTAGATGTTTATACAGTTGTCATAATGCTCTGAAAGTTATAGTGCACATTATAATTATATAAGTCTTTATGGTTATCATGTAGGAGTAAAAAAAGTCTTTTCTTGTCCTGTCTCAGTCATTTTTATTGACGTTGTCTCCTTTTTCTTTTATGCAAGCTCCAGGAAAGCTTGCTACTTGGTGCTGCTGGTTTGAGTTTCTCAGATTGACGGTTTTTTGCTCTCTGTCTCTCACTGGGTAGACTTTGTCATAGCAGTTCTGACATTTCATCCTGGAAGATGATGCAGAGCCATGCCCTGTTATTATCACTCACATACTACCTGCTACCCAACTTCCTGACACCAAACTGCATATTTTCATGGTGACTAAACAATATTTAACACAAGAGAATGCACATGTGCATGGTAAATGATGGGAATGACAGAGACATTATCCCATGCATCATTAAGTTAGACATTTGATGAGGTGTTTGCACAATAAACAAAACACCAGCTTAGATGCTGTTAAATTATAAAAAAATATAAAACTATTTCTCTATTCTGACAAATGAGATAATTTATAATGCTCATTGTATAAAAGGGGAACAAAGTGACCAGAAGATGAAGTGGCTGGTACGAGAGCATGAGGACTCACATTGAGACCTGCAAGACAGCTACTGACCCAATGGGTCTGTCCTTTTGCTCAGCTCCCAAAGAATGGGAGAGAATGACCCTTAAGAATGACCATTATGGGTATCCCAGCAGATCTCAACTGCAGAAATGCCAGATAATACCCAATGCAGCTTCAGAAAGCTGGTAAGAAAGAAAACCAGCTCTTTTCTTCCCAGTACGTGTTTCCCCCACAAAGCCACTGTCAGCAGAAGGTGTCACTTCTAAAGCATGCTGGTGCAGCTGCAGGTAGGAATCACCACACCATCCTGCTCGGGTGCAGACACCAAGGCTCCCCCCAAGTCTGATGGTCCGTGGATCCCAGATTGTTTGCAAAAACAAATTTGTCTGAAAAAAACACCAACAAACCAATCCAGCTTTTCCCTCACTCAAAGCAGGTTATTTTAGCTCCTATTTTTTTGTTCAGTGGCATTTGATGCTACCTTGTCTGCACCTTGCTGCCTGTGTGAGCTGCATGCCAACTGCCTTCTGCTCTGTTTGAGAAGGGTTAATTCTTATTAGGGAGCTTTGCCACAGGATGCTCTTTCTCTTGCCAAGAGAATGGGGAGCATGCCTATGCAGGATGGTTTTTGTCATCAGTTCATCAGCAGATCATTTGAGGTGTTTTATATGAGTAAGTCCAGTGCAGACCGTGTGGCATGAGCCTTCTTCACAAAAGCATCTGCCTTGGACCTGTGCTTCAGAAACCCACATCAGGGAGGAAGTGTGATGTACGAAGTCTGGGCTGCCCTGGTTTGTTTTCCCTGCCATAGAGCCAGGAGATTCTCTGGGGTCTTTTCCATCCCCACCTCTGCCCAGCCTGTTCAGCAGAGAGTTTAAAAAGCTCCACCTCAGGTGTAACATCCAGCCCCAGACCCCATTTCCCTGCACACCCCTGGCAGCCGGCCAGGACACGGAGGCAGGACAAGAGCTATTGCAGATGCACCACATCACTGCACATCACCAAAGTCCTCATGGCCAAGGACTTGAATTCCTCTCAGCTTTGCCTTTTCTGGGTGCCACCTCTGTGATTTTTCTCATAAACTGTATATTTATTTGAAAACAGCCCCCAGCCCGGCCACGCTTCTCTGATAGGCTGGGGAGAAGAGATTTGCCAGTTGAGCAAATCCCTAAAACAAGTGAAAATATCTATCAGTAGTAGTTCTGAAAACAGTATTTAGCACATTTGTGAAGTTTTTATTGAGGGGCACGTTGTAAAATGAGGCTCTGTCTTGCTAAGGAGCCTGTTGTGAAAAGGGTGCAGCCCCAAACCAGCTTCACCATAAATTTATACTGTTTTGCAGTGAGAAAAGTTACTCAGGGAGAAAGCAAGTCTCCGTTTTGCTTTGTGCTGTGTCATGTTGGGTGGTGTATTGCATCAGTGCCAGCATGCAGATATGCAGAGAAGAGCTGCTGCATCTTCTCAAGTGCAAGTGTTGCAACAGGCTATGAGGAGCAGAGCATGACCTTGGTTTGATCATGGAAGCCACAGCTGTAGTTCCCCATTGGAGCTGAAACTTGGCCACCCCCCTTTTCATTCAGTCCATCTCCTTCCAAAAAACTCCCTATCTGCAAAGACAGAAATACTTATAGCCTTTCTTGAGGAAATTGAAATAGTACACACTGAAGACCCCCAAAGCCTGCCTCTCTGCCAATATAAACAATGCTGGGGAAAAAATACATTCTTTATCTAAATCTGATGCATTGTAGTTAAGTTGTTTGGTTTCCTCTACCAGACAGGAGATAGTGAAGAGAGGCATGTGTCCAAAAAGCTATAAAGCTTTTGAAACCCCAAGTGCTATCTTTGGTGGTTGTGCTTGGCCACCCAGCACACCTCACATCCTCAGCATCACAGGGACCTACTGCGTCTGGGGCTCTGAAAGGCTCAGGCACAGATGATAGCCAACATTTTCAAGCAAAAGCATTTCTGGATAAACTTTCATGCTAATGTATGCAAGTCCGGCCAGCCAGAGGATAACTGACCATCTGACAGATGCTAGGAAGGGCTCCAAATCAAACATCACATCAAAAAACATCCATTCTCAGGCTGCTTATGCCTTGGACTGCTCTTCAGCCTATCTGATCCATCATGTCCTGTCTATCAGTGTGAAAATAGAAGAGAAAGGAAAAAGGAACCCAGCTGTGGTACTGGAGAATTTTTAAATGGTTTTCTCCTTATGTGAAGGGCAGTGGCTCGAGTTGCTCTGTGGTCATGCTTTAAAGCCCATAGTGATCCCCTTGATTGCTGGGCTTTTCTTGTGCTGGAAAATTCCTTTCTGTGTGCAAGGTTTGGGAAGGCTCTTCCAGCTTCCAAAACCTCACATGCTTCCAGCCAAGGTAAGTGCCAGTGAATATCGATCACAGGTGAGTACCATGGTCACAGGACTGGCAGTAGAGATGGTCACAACCTTATGAACACGCTGTAAATGGAAATGCAAGGCACTTTCCCATATTTACACAGTGCTTGGAATTCTGCATGTAATTTTAAATATAGCAATAATTTTGCAATAAGAAGGGGAAAAAAAAAAAAAAGGAGTTAATTTCCCTTTCCTAGAGACTTTATTTGGTTTTTATTTTTAAGGGAATCGATTGAAGGAAAATCTATAGTGACAAACTAAGTTATTTTTCTAAGGCAGCTTGAAGCCACTTTTCAGACTGCCTATTGAAAACAAATGGACTGGGAAGTGGCTGAGCTGAAGGCAAGGTAGCTGAGTGTGCCTGTATTTCTGCTTCCGTGCCCACTACAGTCATTGCAGTTACTGAACTTGATACTATATGTATTTTTAATTACACTTCAGATTATTCTTAGGCAATGTGGTTACGGGTTATTGGGTAGGACAGAAGACTTTGTGTCTCTCTCCTTCTCCTCCTTCCTCATCTTCAGCTCGGGCAGAGTTGCCCATCTTGTATTTAAGGTAGGCTCAGTAAGGAAGGCATTTACCTACACGTATGACAGAAATGCTGTCTTAGCTCTTACCACCCAGAGTACAGGCCAGGCAGTGTTATTGACACCAATGTTATAGTTTGTTAGTTAATTGTGCCACAAAATGGTAAAAACATCAATGTCCTAAATAGGTAACATGATGAAAAGACCCTGACAAACACTGCGTCGCTGGGCACCGAGCTATGAGTTGCTCTGGCCTCTAGCCATCCAGATGTCAAAATAAATTGTGCTCTTTTACAAATGCAAAAGTGAGAGAAAACATCACATTCCCAACCAGTCAGTTCTGTGATATTGACAAGACACAGATAACTCTGGGTTTGTTGTTAGGATTGTTTTTTATGAAACTGATAATGTTAAATGACTTTTGAAATCTTCCTGAAGAGAGAACTAGAGAAGATAATAAAGATGTTCCAGGGAGTGACCTCTACAAAGATCAGGGCTAGGTTATTGCTGGAATGCTGGGTAGGGGTGGACTGATAATAAACTCATCCCTTTCCCAAAGGAAGAAGGAGTTGTGTCTCGGGAGGCTGAGGAAGGAAAGGGTCGTGTCTGGGAGACAAAGCCCTGGGAGTCACCAACCCCTTTCTTAGCAAAAAGTCACATTTCTGGGCTGGACTTAACCATGAGAGGTTAGCAGTCATTCCAGTGGGATGGTGCCTGGTCCCTCAGCCCCACATGGACATCCCACTTCTGGTTCTTGATTCCTTCTCCATAGGGCTGCTGCTGCAATGAAGCAAATAGTGCAGTCCTACAGAGTGATATCAACAAAATATTCCTGTCCAAAATACTGCACAGCAGAAACACAGCTGTACTGAACTCTGTAGTGTGCATTAAAAGCCTCAGAGACAACATCAATGCCTGCCTTCAACTGCATGAAATTCTAAGTTGTTGTTGCAGGGCTGAGGAACAACTGGAGGTGTTGTGGTGGGGAGAAGTGCGCGATGGCTAAGGGAATACCAAAAGTGATGGTCAGAGGAGTCCGAGCTGTCAGCTCCATCTGCACAGCCTCCCAGCAAAACATGACAAAGGGATGAAATGTCTTTCTGAAGGAACAGCTGAATGCCTGAGGTCAGGAGGAATGTGTTCTTGGGGCTGACACAGCTAAACTGCAAAAAAAACCTTCTCTGTATCGCAGCAAAAGCCTGGCTTTCAGCTGGGGCAAAGGGAGGACAGAAATAACCCTTTCGTTGTGTGTTCACCTCCCCAGTTGTAAATCAGGATGGCCAACCTCTGATTGAAGGCAAGCTTAAAGAGAAGCAAGTCCGGTGGAAGTTTATCAAAAGGTGGAAAACTCGCTACTTCACGCTGGCTGGCAACCAGCTGCTTTTTCGCAAAGGAAAATCCGTAAGTCAGAAGACTGTCAGTCTGATTTCTCTCTTTCCCTCCTCCCAACACCATTTCCCAGAGGTTTTTACCACTCAGCTTTGCCCGTGGTCTCGCTAGGCTGCATGGCCAACTTCAGCCAAGGGGTTTCTCACTGGCTTTAGTTATATTTTTCCTTCTGGATGGAGAATGTAAGATTTTTTTGAGATCGTTAAATTGGTTTGTTTGGACAACAAATCCCAAGGGCTCAGCACTGTGACACCCATGGCTCAGGGTAGTGCCGCGGCCAGGAGCAGTTGAGCCCGACGCAATCAATCAGGAAGCCATCAGGGAGCACACAGTCAGGAAGCGCACCCAGGAAGCACCTCTCTCAGGAAGCACCAGGGAGCACTCCCAGGAAGCACACACAGTCGGGAAGCACATCTCAGGAAGTGCACACCTATTCATTCTACAGTTACAGGTCCTCATTCGCTAAGCACTACATTTCGGATAGGGAGAGGGGTATTGTCCACGAGCTTTCCACGCACTTTCCANTGTCTAAGTATCATTCCCTCTGCCTCAAGGCATCCCAGGCACTTCTCAGGTAGTGCAAAAGCTTCTGTTTTCTGAAGGAATTACAATGGGTTAAAAAAGTTTCCATTCTTGACCAGTTATTCTTTATTTCCTTGAATAAACACAAATTCCATAAATTCTGCTCAGGTAACCCTATTTTTTCCACTTGCAAAGGAAAGCAATGGACAGCAAGGTAAGTAGCATCCACTGCCAATGTGCTGAAAGTGAGCTTTCAGGGGACCAGCAGCGTTCAGGAGGGAGATGGTTATGTTCAGCAGTCTGGGAAAGTCAGGCCCTTCTGAACATCTCCAAAGTCAAGCAACTGCTCACCACTTTTGAATGTCTTGGCTGCTTTTGTACATTAATAACTGTTCTTAAGAGGATGGCATTGTATATTGGTGGTATTTGAGCAGGAAATACAACTGTGTTTAAAGCAAGGTGATGCTAAAATGCTTTTCTCCCAAAGGAACAGGGGTTTTTTGCTTTCTCTTCTACCCTCATCTAATTTCAGAGAAATTCTGCTGAAATTTCTGTGAAATTGTATGAAATTTATACCATTAAGGCAGAGAGATAAGTGTGTCCCAGGGCATGGCAGAGCAGGTAATTGAATCCAGTCCTCAATAGTTATTTCTTCTCAGTAACAGAAACTAATTTCCTTCAGCTTTTTGTAGTGACATTTATCAAACACTGTGCAAAATAGACTATTTTTGTTACAAGAGCTCTTTCTTAGATAATCCAAAAATAGCAGCATCTTTCAACCATGTTTCTGGTAAATAATCTTTATTTTTATAGAAACCTAGTAAAGCTCTTTAAGCTTCTTGAATGGTTTCCTGAGCCCCTTCCTATAGGAAATACAACAGGGTGTCCTGCCAAGGGGGAACACGTGCCTTTTGTGGGACAAAACAATCCATTCCAAAAGCAAATAGTCCATGAAACAGCCTTTTCCTTACTTTCTAGTGACTTTTTCTGGTGTTTTGGTTGAGATTCTGAAGCCAGCTGAATCCATGCATGTACCACAGCTGCAGCTCAGTTCAGACTGATGTTTCTTTTTGAAAGAGAGTCTGAATAATTGTCATTTTTTAGCAAGGCAACTGGCTTATAGAAATGTATTTAACAGAATGGCTTTAATTAGCTCTCCAAACAAGCCAGGCATAAGGCACATTAGAATACCTTGATTACTCCTGGGATGTGATTAGTGACCAGAAATTGCCTCCGTGGATTTGCGTTCTCAGTGCTCCCAGTGCACAGGGAACGCACAGCACATGGCAGGCGGGTGACGCTGGCAGATTAGATTGTTGAACAGCAGATTTTGTTCAACAGTGTAATTCATCTCAATTAACTTTCCCTTTTTAACTGGCAAACTCAAGGCTTCTTTGATTTTAATTTTTTTATTTCAATGTTGAACACAAATACCTGGACTGGTGTGTCAGTGGAGCCCCCTGGGGTTATTGCGCCTGAGTAAGGAGTCTTTCAAGCTGGTGCATTATATTCTCTTACTTCGACAATTTTGGTCTAAATTCAAGAGCTGAGTCCTGCCACTAACTGTTACTTGGAGACTGGAGCAACCCTGAACCCACCAGTTTAGGTTGCACACATGCCATGGGTGGACACCAAACAGAAAATGTTAAGTCCTTTAAGCAGGGCTGGAGAAATGAAGCCTCACAGAACTGGTTTGGACAACAAGAGAGTGATTTTCAGATCAGACAGGAGGTCCACTCCTGCACACCTCCAGTGCCCAGCAGGAGGACCAGCTCTGCACCTCACTGGCCAGGTTCTGGTGCCAAAAGCATTGCAAGATGCAGGGCCACAGGCTGTGGCCGGCAAAAGTGGTAGTAGCTCCTGCCTCATCTGGTGCTTGTTGTGGTCATCAAGGCCAGATGGTGTCCTCCTGGCTGAGCATGACAGCTCTGCCTGTCATCTCTGGCGCTGTGGAGTGGGGCTGGGTGCTGTGTGGGTGTTTGGGCTTTACATGCTGCTCTCTTAAAAATACAAACCTGAAACAGAAGAAGTATTGTGAAACGGCCAGCTGGCTGTGCCTGCTTATTCCTGGAGCCTCACCATGAACCTTCCCTTTGTCTGAGTAATCATGTTGACAATATTTGCTCTGTGTAAGCAACAATATGGCCCAGAGAAAGCCAAAATATAAGAGGTCTGAAAGCAAGCCACATCCTAAACTCCTGGAAAACTGTGGTAAAATTCTTCACAGAAATGTGCCTAGGGTACAATTTTCTTTAGCAGCTGGAGGTCAAATGTTGTGTGGTAATGAAGGGTACGTATCATTTTTGCTAGACAGGCTTCTAAGTCTAAGGTTCTGGCTTGTGGGGTGCAAATTTTTGGTTCTTGCGTCTATCATTGCTTTGCATTTCCTGGGACAAACTTGTCCTGGGATAAAATGTTTATCCCAGGTGAGATTTCAGCACAGAGCCAGCTTAATGTTGTTGATAAAGCCTTGATTGATGTTTGTGGAAGCAGGGGAGGGTGGTCCACTGCTGTGGTCCCATGGTTGTGCAGGAGAAATCAGTGATGACTCTGGAACCATTTGTTCCTACATGAAGTTGGAGATTGTTCATGGAAAGTCATTTGGTCAGAACCGAACATTTTAGTGGGAAATTAGCGATTTAAAAAAATGCTCAGGTTTAGAATGGGGTTCCTGATAAAAAATGAATGAGACAAATACATGGCCCATCCCAGAATAAGCAGCAGCAATGCCAGCGGATGGCAATGTGCTGGGAACGTGATGGCTCTGCACTGTCACTGCTGTTCGCAGCCCAGGGACCTCCCATGTCCCTCAGGGGTCTGTGTGCTCAGTGAGGCACTGGCTGTGCCAAGGGGTTTGTGCCCAGCCTCTCTTGATGGAGAGCTGCTCCAGTCCAGGGATGGAATAAATGTTGTTTTGAGTCAAAAAAGAGGTGATTGTCCAGGGATTATAGCACTTCAGGGATGTAGGAGACCTTGACTCCAAATAACACATAGCTATGCAACACAGAAAATAGCCAATAGTTGGGAAGCACAACCTGAGTATTCATTATGGATGTTGAAAAATGGCTCATCAGTGGTAATGGTAAGGGACTACCAAATCCCAGAGAGGAATCACAGCCATTGGACTTTGGACTTCTTTTGGATGGTCTTTTCAGCTGAGTGGAACAGTAAAATGTTCCTGGTTCTTTCCCAGAAGGACTGAGACATTTTTGCAGAAGTTTCCCTGGCCAATTCTGGTCCTGCATTTCAGACCTGGCCTGCTGGGAGAGCAGTTCTGGAGACAGCAGTTCCCACACCGCAGCCTCTACCAAGCCATGCTCAGCTCCTGCAATATAATTAACCCCTAACTCTCGCTCAGATCAGTCCAGACCTTTCCTATATGATAGGAACAGAAAGGTTTTGGAAAATCTGCCTTACAGTTCTTGGTAAAAAGAACCTCACCAGGAGAAACATAAGTATTCTTGAGGAATTGGAGCCTTGGGCCTAAAGCTCTCACCTGGAGACCAAATTAATACATTTTCTAATGACTTCACAATTCTCTTCTCCCGCAGGAAACTTCCATGATTTTGTACAACTCTCTCTTGTGCTCCTGCATCATATTTCTTACAATGACACTAATATTTCCTAGATGTGCATACTTTATATATTTTCAGAGTTGTAAGCAAGCTGTCCTGTATTCTCCATTCCCCACTGAGAAATGCCATGATTTCTCTCATGTTCCCAGGTCAGACTCAAAAAATCTGTTCTGTTTTCAAAACCAACAAAAGGAGCTGCTGCTTCCAATTTTGGGTGGGGACTCTGAGAAGGGGAACAACTTATCACCACTTAAGCAAAGACAGCTTGCTTCACTCCCCAAAGACTGGCTGATTTTTTTACCTAGAAAGCATTTGCCATCAGCATGAGTTGTGCCTGGCAGGGGTAACAAAGGCCACCATTATTAGAAGCCAGAGAAAGGAAACGCCCATGCTAATAGCTGAAGCTGGGATTAAAAAGTGCAGATGCTGAGGAGGAAGAGCTCATGGGCATCAGCATGGACCCTTAGCCGTTGGCTGCAGTAGACATGATGGTGTTCAGTAGGGGAGCATGGCCCTGCATGGGAGGAGAGTTTCTAACTCTCCTAAGGCAAGTCCCGGTATTTCTGTTTGCCCACATGGGCAATGTTTACAAGCCCAGCTCCAGAGATGTCAACTGTTTATTAAGATGGTGGAAACTATACCAAATGAAGGTGGTTGTGTCTGTCCCCCCTGTGTTTCAGAAAGACGACCCTGACGACTGCCCCATTGAGCTCAGCAAGGTGCAGAGCGTTAAAGCGGTGGCAAAGAAGCGCAGGGACCGCAGCCTGCCGCGGGCCTTTGAGATCTTCACCGACAGCAAGACCTATGTTTTCAAGGCCAAAGATGAGAAGAACGCTGAGGAGTGGCTTCAGTGCATCAACGTCGCTGTTGCACAGGCTAAAGAGCGGGAAAGCCGAGAGGCCACCACCTACCTGTAGAGCTGCTGGGACTCCCGTGGCCGTGCCAGCAAACCAAACGCCTCTGGGACCTCTCCAACACAAAGCATCCCACTGCCATACTGTGGACCTCTCTTATCTCCAAAACAGGGTCATGGTAAACTGGGAGGGAGACCATCTGTTCGCAGGGGCCAAGGAGAGCTTTGCACAGCACAGGAGGTCTTAGGCATCATTGACCTACCAGGTGATGGTGTGCCACCATACAGGAGAGCTCCCTGGCACTGGGACATTTGCTGGTGTAGAAGCAGCTTCCACATCCACGTGTGAAATGTATATTTTTTATTTCAGTCTAAGGGCCTGCAGGCCAGGAGAGGTGGCTCATAACAAACCCAGACCCCAACCCCTCAGCCTTTGCTTTTGAGATGCATGAGGTCTTGGTGGCTTTAGACACTGCCAAGAACATTTGAGGACGTAAGAACTTTCTGCTTTTCTCAATCACTTTCTGTTTGTAAAAAGGTGATTTTCCTTCCTATTTAATCTCACTGTACTTTATCCTTTTACTATTTATAAGTGTCTGTGGAAAAAAAATCAAATTTGCTCCTTTTTCAGGTTTGAAATAGAGCAATTTTAAAGAATACAGCTGAAAAATAATTTTAAATGTTTAACTGTTTTGATTTTCCCTCTTTTTCCTGCTTTTTTTTTCCCTTGGTAACTGAATGTAATTAAAAAAAAATTATTTTTCTTTCTCTTTTAAATTGTCTTCTCTGTTCTGTAGCTTTTTGAAATTTCTCCAGAACTGGAAAATTCCCAGTTTGTTTTATTTTCTTTGTCATTCTCAAATGATTGTGAAGTGAAGGAAGTATTGTAGAAAAGACCGAAAGCAATAAAAGAGGGGAAGAAACCTGAAAGAGAAGTCTGCAGGTGAGGAAATTAACTCGGAGATCATTCAAGGCTGAGTAGAAATAATACTTGAAGTTTTCCAACCTAGAAAAAGGTATCTTTTGCAAAAAGTTGTTGGAAAAAAGGGGGAGCTAAGAAGGGAGAAAAAATCAGGAAATAAAATCATCTGTAATGCTTTTTACTGTAATATGTATCTTCCACTCAGTAGTGAAGGGAGCCCACAGCTGTTTTGAAAGTTCCTTGCAGGACATGGCAATACAATCTGCTTTCTGAAATACCCTCTTGACGACTTCCCGTAGTGTCTGCTGGGTGAGCTTTGGCTTTGGCTTTGGCTTTGCAGCCAGGAGGACAGCAGGGACTGGTGAGGGCAGCTCTGATGGCAGGGACCTGCCAGAGGTTATCAAAAGCGCTTGGGGAACAGAGAGCAAGAGGAATGACCTGCGAAATAAATTCAGATTAAAGCCCATTGAGTGAAGCTGGTTTTGGTGCTGCCAAGTCAAGCCTGTCCTTTCTGTCCTCAGATACAAGACACAAACCTCACCATGGGGCTTGTGTCTCGTATCACGGCTCTCCGTTGGGATGCGGCTTGAATGACTGCACCCCTCTGGATTTACAGCCTGATTTTTCTACCATCCCAAACATTCCCAACTCTCTTGATTTCACTGGTGGTGCTGCTGCTGGTTGGCAGCTCTGAAAATGGGACCAGGATAGCTCAGTAAGTGTTATTCCGCCTGTGTTAAACTTCTCTCGGTTTGGGAAAGCCACCAGAGTGGGCAGAGCAGGGATGCTTGGCCACTGCCACGGAGCCCAGCCGCCTGCAGATGAGCTCCCTTCCCTTATCCCGTCCTCGTTGCAGTGTGCACGGCGAGGAGAGGACAGGCATGAGGCTGAGCAAGGGCTGAAAGATGTATGGAGGGAGAGGGAACCACGCGATTGAACTCGATGGTTTGGTGCCTGCTTAATTGATTGGGATGTTCAGCTGGGTTTATGGCTGGAAGCTTGGAGTCTTGTAGTATGGCATGTAAATATTTAGCTTTGGGGTTGGATTAGTTGTAAGTACTGAGTGTTGCTGGTGTTTGTCTCTCCAGCCTGCCAGAGCTCTGTAACTTGTTACCTTGATGGGTGAGATACACACATTTGGTAACAAGCACTGGAATCAGGGTGAGAAAAAAGAAGTTTATGCTACCATATGGGTGCCTGAGTTCTGCTGCCAGGTCAGAGCTAAGGGCTGCCCAGTCCCTCACAACTGCTGGCTCCAGAGAGGTATTATTTAAGCTGATCCACCAAAGTATCATCAAACTTTTTGGGGAGAAATGCCACAGACCGTGTAGCAGTACCAGTGCAATGAATTTGTTTGCAGTGAAATGAAAATCAGACTAAATTTTGAAAGGATGTGTGCTATTTCTGTGTCCCCCTTTTTAGTTGCCTGCACTCATGAGAAGGTCTGTGTTTAATTGCTTGGGGGTTTTCCCATTATTTTTAATCCCTCTGCTCCACTCTATTGAGAACCCCCAGCAATGCTGTGTCCAGCTTTGGAGCACTCAGCACAGGAAGTACATGGACCTGTTGGAGGAAGTCCACAGGAGGCCACGAAGCAAATCTGAGGGCTGGAGCACCACTGCTGTGAGGACAGGCTGAGAGAGTTGGGGTTGTTCAACCTGGAGAAGAGAAGGCTCTGAGGAGACCTTATAGCCCCTTCCAGTATTTAAAGGGGGTTTATAAGAAAGATGGGAAAGAACTTTTTAGCAGGACCTGTTGCAATAGGCTATGGGGTAATGGTTTTAAACTAAAAGAGGGTAGATTTAGGCTAGATATAAGGAAGAAATTTTTTACAATGAGGGTGGTGAAACACTGGTCCAGGTTGCCCAGAGAAGCTGTTGATGCCCCTTTCCTGAAAGCATTCAAGGCTAGGTTGGACAGGGCTGAGCAGCCTGATCTAGTGGGATGTGTCCCTGCTTATGGCTGGGGAGTTGGACTGGATTACCTTTAAAGGTCCCTTCCAACCCAAAACATTCTCTGATTCTTTTAATCATTTCCCAGACCCAATGATAATGTCTACTGGGGACAGTGATACAGCAGGGAACTGGCAGAGCAATGCTCAGACCTTGTGCACTGCTGCTCTGCTGTAGTGGCGTGTGGGCATGGTGGGAAATCAAAGCAAAAAAGCTCAACATTGCTTGGGGGCAGGATGAATCCAAGGTGACCAGGCTCTGATGGTGAACTTGTAGTGGAAGGAATGATGACACTAAGGCAGTGTGCCACCATACTGCCCGCCCATAGCCCTAATACCCCTTTTCCAAACCATCCCTCCAGTGTGGAGAGGTCCTCATCCCTGACCTATGCCACCCCGCTGTCCTCATCTTCCTCCTCAGCCACCAAACACCACCTGGACCAATCTCAAATCATGTTTTTTCCAACTCTCCACGTTTTTCCCAGATCCTCTTTGAGACAGTGAAACAAAACTGGTAATTCCTTCCTTATGCTCTCCCGCTCCTTCCCTGACTCCTGCGGGAGTTTGTATATGTTTCACTTTGCTCAAGGGTCTCCAGTATTTCCTGAGACCTGGTTCCTCCCAGCACTGATGGGCTGGATCCCTCCTCCAGCCCTGGGGACATCCTGCCCCAGGGACCTCTGCAGCGTGTCTCAGCCAGTGTTCCAGCCCAGGCTTCTAATGTTTGTCAAACAATTGACCTTGCCCCCGTGCCCTGGAAGGTCAGCAAGCCCTAGTCTGAAAAGACAATATTTTATTTCCAGCATTCCCATGCTGACTGGAGAAGGAAGTGCTGATAGATCACACCACGCAGCCAGCGGCTGAGAACAAAGCGGTCGCTGAAGCATTCCTGGATGATGGAAAATCAGGGAGAGCTTTAAAGCTGGCTATAGGTTTGTAGATCTAAAAGATAAATTTGCATTGACGCTAACGATGTCAGAGGGGAAAGAGAAGACCTCTGTCAATGGCCCGTGCCATGCCTTAACCAGCTCCAGACTTCCTGATGCTCTCGGCGCTCCAGAAAAATGTTGAAATTCCTAAAAATTCTTGCAATAACTGAAATGTGGACATGAGTGTTAGATTAGAGGATGTAGCAAAGTGATCAGAACAAACTTATTAAAGCTAAGTTTAGTTACAGGAAAGCCTGTCTGGGACCAGTCTATCCAAGTAAGCCTGTGGACACCTGCATAGGTCGCCTGGCCGGGCAGACTCCAGTTCCAGGTACAGAGCTCCATCCCTCTCCCTGTTGTTTACATGGAATCAAGCAAAGCATGCTTTGTGCCAATAATGTAATAGTACGATACTCACAACTTCTGTTACATTTCATGCCTCTAAAACACAGGAAGTCAAATCCAAACCTGATGCTGAAGACCAAAAGCAGGGGGTTTGGGGACTCTTTTCACCTGTGACCCTTTATTGACTGTTTTGTCAGTGATAAGGGAGGGTTTGCTTGGGGTCGCTCATGCCCAGAGTGCAAAGCAGGCTTGACACAGAGGGCCTGCTCTCCAGGACATCACCCAGCATGTAGGGAGTGGGGAAGAACTCTGCAGTAAATTGCACATCACGTCCATAACAAAGAGCACGGGTCTGCAGACCGGACTCAGCTGCTTCAGGATGTAAATGAAGACCTGGAGCCAAACCTCAGTTTAAAGGCAGCAGTGCAAGGGTAAGAAAGGACACATGATGGGAAAATTCCACGGCTCCTCTGGCAGACAAGGAAAAGAGATTTCAGTCATGTAATTTTCAATACCTGGACCAATAAATCCTTACTTTACCCACAGGACACACCATTGACTCTAATGGGAATGAAGTTAATTCATAGGTGTGAACTTGTGAATCTATGATCTTAAGTTCCAGAATTACATCCCTCACTAACCACTGAATTCACCCACCAAGGCACACCTCTGGAGCTCAACGATACGGTAAGTTGGCCATTAAAAACATTTTTACAGACAAAAGAGTCTATATTTCTTAACTTGATGCCAAGTTTCAGTCTGCCACCTCTGCTTTACGCCCTGCTTATCCACGTGTACGTGTGTACAAACGCCTGTTGTTACCTCCCTGACAGAGTACGGGGATGTGCACGTGGGGGCTGAGCGTCCCCTTCACCTTCCAGTGATTTCCAGGCCTGAGTGGGAAACTCGAGTGTGGGGTGAACGAGGCTCTGCTTCACCTGCTGTCTCGGGGCTTTGTCATCAGCACTTGGCTGTCACCAGTCGCCTACATCCTTCCTCTCAATCCCGACATGATTGAAACAATATGGAATGCATAGTTATGTAGTTAGAGAGACCCCGGGTTCCATGCCAAAACATAATGGCATAAAATAAGAAGCTTAGCCACACTTTTCCTGTCTTAAATTAAAACTTGGAATACAATAAAAGAGAAATTCAGCTGGCAACTTATTCTAGTCCTCCTTCTAAAAGGAGAAACACAAAAATCATCAATCTAGTTATGATGAGAGCAGGGAGATTTAAAAAAAATATAAATCCCACTGTTGTAAATTTTCTTCTTGAGCAAATATATAAATAGTTTTTATTGGTTCTTTTTGAAATAATAAGTATCACAACACTAGATTTCAATGGCTGCTGCCCTCTGAACAGGGAAGATGTTGGTAGTTCCTGCTGCGCCGCATTTTCTTGGTTTGCTTGCTCATCCCTTGTAGGAGCGATCCCAGCCCCCAGTAAAGACCCTGTGGGAGCCCCCTGTGGCCCCGGTGGAGGGAGGGTCCCTGGCCAACTTAGTGTGTGGCAGCACTGGGGAAAAAGGAATGGAAACCCCTCCTTGGCTGCAGCGGCTGGACTCTGCCAAGGGTCTCCTCCTCTCTATCAGGAAACAATCTCCCTTCTGCCTTGCACAACTTCCAGTACAAAAGATGTCATTGTCCCTCTGGAGGGGGTGGCGGGGGGTGAGGTCACTTTTGCTAAAGAACCCTGTTCCAACCCTGGCTGTATGGGACACTAAACATAGCTGCTGTATCAGGTACTGCTCTCTCTCCTGCTTCCCAGTGGCAGCAGAGGTGACATTTCCACAGGCTCTGTGAGACCACACAAACTCTGTGGGCATCCTGGCTGTGATGCTGGGGCTCAGCCAGCGAGTCCCCCCATTATATTCAGGCATTGCCCCCCAGAGCCATGGCACAAGGTGACACAAAGCCCAGGTGGCCAACAGGGAGAGCTCCCAGCCCAAACCAACACCCTCCAGCCCTCTCTGCACACTACGGGGACGGACCGAGGTTTAGAATCTAAACCTGAGGCCACAGCGAGAAAACTAGACCACAATCCAGACCTGAACACTCCTGAATGAGAGCAATTTCCAAACCTAGCAAGAGTTTTACAGATCAGCATAACTTTTCTAGGAAAAGTAATTCCTTAAAATATTGGCTCCAGCTAACATGAACGTTTTCATGTACGGACAATAATCCCCTTTTTCCTGGAAGAGTTGATGTCCACCATAATTTGGATGCTACATCACATGTACCTTTCAGGAATCCAAGTCTGGGTGAGTGTGTGGCCTCACACCACACTCAAGAACAACTGGTATTTCAGCATCACTTCTTCGCCCGTCTGATGACACAACAGCAAAGGGGAACAAGCTGAGGGCTTTGGCACAGAAGAGCTGGCTCACACCTCGCGGGCCATAGACCAGCCCCATCACGTAGCACTTCTGCAGAGAGGACAGGAGCGTGGGCCCCGTCCACGGGCTAACACAAGGCAGGGTGGGAGCTGGCAAAGCCGGAGCTGAGAGGGATGTCCAGCCGTGGAACGAGCTGGCTTCCAGCTGTGTGCAATGGCAACCGCCTGTAGTTGCTTAAAGCACTGACCGGTGTGATCCACAGGGGATCTATTGGACCAAAGCCCTGCTGTGAACGGGAATTGGAGGGGATGAGCTCCCGAGGTCCCTCCCAGCATAAATTATTCTGTGGTCTATAGCGAGGCAAGAGGATTGCCAAAAATGTATCAGCAGCTACCATCACTTCTTCTTAAATGAACTGCAAAGAGCTGCTGCGGCACTGCATAGCCCCAGGAGCCCTGCTGCGCTTTATGGGTGCAGCTGCTGGCAATTTTCCTCCTATGATGACTGCTCAGAGAAGAGCAAAGAAAGAATAAGCCCTCTCTGTACACAGCGTGGCTAGCAATGAGCTGCTGTGGAAAACTTTCTCATGGGGAAAATCCTCTTCCCCTCTTCTCTCATGACCATCTTGCTTCCTGTGCTTGTTTTGTTTATCACAGAATCATATAATCACAGAATGGTTTGGGTTGGAAGGGACCCTAAAGAGCATATAGTCCAACCCCTCTGCCATGGGCAGGGGCACCTCCCACTAGACCACATTGTTCAAAGCCCCATCCAATCTGGCCTGGATGGGGCATCCACAGCTTCTCTGGACAATCTGGGCCAGTGTCTCACCTCAGCTGTGGTGTAAAGAAATCCCAGAGTGAAGAATTTCTTCTTGATATCTAATCTAAACTTTCCCCCTTTCAGGTTAAAACCATTACTCATTGTCCTATTGCTCCACTCCCTGATCAAGAGTCTCTCCCTGTCTCTCCTGTAGCCCCTTTTAGGGACTGGAAGGGTCTCTAAGGTCTCCCTGGAGCCTTCTCTTCCTGGAAGTTTGTTCAGGCTAAACAACCCCAACTATCTCAGCCTGTCAGAGGTGCTCCAGCCCTCAGATCTGCTTCGTGGCTTCCTCTGCACCTGCTCCAACAGATCCATGTTCTTTGTAGCTGTTTGTGTCTCTCTAAGACTGAAATTAGTTTCTCCTGTGCAGACCCATGCCCCTCTGAGGAATCCCATCATTCAGAGATCCATCTGATTGCGAGGACTGACCATGCCCTGCCTGCATTGTCCCTCTGGAGGGGTCAGAGCAGGGACCCACAGCACCCATTTGCTGGCCCCACAGTGCTCAGGTGGCCACTGCACCAGAAATCTGCCGGACCCCTTCTGCTGCTGGCTCCCTTCTTTTTCTCCTGGTGTCTCCAGAATACAGATACAGATTTCTTACCTCCTGATTTCCCACCCATGTCTCACGTGGTTTGACTGGCCATGGCTGTGGGAGAGGAGCAGCAAGGACTGGTTTCTCCATCCAGCCCTGGCCAGGGGGAGTGAGCGGTGGAGCGGGTAAGACAAGAGCAGTGGACACCAGCACTTACAGCAGCTGCCCAGGCTGAGTTGCGTCACAATTCACAGCACCAGTTCAACAGCTCGGGAGAAGATGAAGAACAACACTGTTCCTTGGTAAAGGTTTGTAAGATAAATAGGAAGGGTAATGATATTTAGCCAGACAAATGGTACATAATCATTGCTTTGTCTAACAAATGTAACTACTTTGTCTATTTCTCCGTTGCTCACAAGCAAATCATTCTTTGTTTCAATTACATTTGTTCTATTATTCCCTGAATAATTATTTTATTCCTTCTTGTGAAGTTTTTGCAAATGGTTGTTTCTGGTCACCTGGCACTCAAGCCATGCTGCTCAGGTTTTGCTGCCCACTCAGCGACTTGTGCCCAGATGGCAGGATCATACCTTCTGCAGGCAGACGACAAACAACAGCGGTCTCCCACAAACCTCCTTATTAAACTGTTGTTTCCTCCCCAGTGCTGAACTGCCCATGCCTGAAAATTGAAATTAAAATTGTGGTTATTTTTGCTGTGTTTGCTAAGTCTCAAGCAGATCACATCCTCAGAACCAACCGAGGACCGCTTCCCGAGGCAGCGCTGGGGGAGCGTGCTAGCGGGGCTGGCCAGGCCGTCAGCTCTCCGAGCCCCACACGCTTCCATGGGGCCGTTAGTCTCTCCTCTTGACGGTATTTCCTAGAAATATGAACCATAGGTTGTACTCTGACACTGCCTTCCCAGGGCTTGTTTATGAGAGCTGAGCCCAGTTCTGGGAAGTTTTCCAAGGGAATTTTACCCTACAATTCCCTCCTGCCTCCCTGAACAAAGTGTTCCCCAGCGTGTTTGACAGGAACGGAATAAAACAGTCGATAAATGCTTAGGTATTGCACACAGGCATCACATGCAGCGTGGGTATAAATGGAATAAGCTGGACATTATTTTTCCAGCTTTGCAGATTCCAAGTTCAGCCCATGGGAATAACCTTGCCTGCTTCTTGTTGACAAGTCGTCTAATTCATCTCGATACTGACAACTAATACTCCTCGGGTAAAATCCTTGGCCCCGCTGAGGTCAAACACAAAACTCCTATTAACTCTAATAGGGCCAGGACTGTACTCGAGTTGCTGCCTGTCATAGTGGTACCTTCACAGCTTCCTGCAGCCACGGGGCTTGTCCAGCTGCAGAAATACAAGCCATTCCCTCCCCACCGACAAACCTCAGCTACCAGGTTTGCAGCGAGGAGTGTCTGGGTGAGAATCTTACCAGCATTGAGGATCACCCGTGGCTTAAGCGATGTGGACCAGGGCTACCTCTCACAGCAGCCGCCCCACAGGATGTGGTCACCCTGCAACATCTCTTCTCATGCTCTGGTGCAGTCACAGTACTCCAGCTGGATTTTCATGCTGAAATGGCAGGAGGAAGCAGGAAATACACAAATGTTATGGGGTTTTGTTCGGTTTTGTTTCACAGAAACATGCCTGCACCAGTTAGGAAGTATTTATATTGCACCTGTGAAAGAACTGGACATTGATTAATTGGATGTCAAATTACAGCAACATTGAGTTGGCTCAATTATACTATAAATCTCCCTGCTGTCTAATTAGGTGAAGAAAGAAGCAAAATTAGACGTGATTGATTTGACTGTTTCACTGAAATGACCTGCAGCTTCCTAAACTGTTTGTGCTGGGATTGGCCGTGTCAGGACCTGGATGTCCCTGGCCAGCCCAACCTGGGACCCCCACCCCTGCCTCTGCCCAGGACCCCAGCCCAGCCCAGCCCAAGGCCTCCATCCTTCCCCAGCGATGCTGTAAGAGCCCAGCCCAGCCCTGCCAGGGGATTCCTCAGCCCCAGGGAGCCCTGACAGGTTTCACACAACTTGGGAGATCATAAGATTTAGATTTATTTGCTTCTATAAATGTGGATACTCTAATTGCCCTGTCCATCTTCTGTGGATATAAGGCATTCAAATGTAATCCTGCCATTTAATTAACTGCATCTTTTAGTACACGCTGAAATCACTTGGCTTTTTTAGGACAGAAATACCAACACTTTTAAGCAATTGCTATTGTTAAAGAGCCAAGTTTTGTCTGCTGATCTCTACTCTCCACCCCTGCCCTCCATTTCTTCTGGCACTTCCTCAACAGGGAAATCAAGGTGGACATGTGATTTCTGTCTGTCTGTCTGTCTTGCAGATAAAGCACAAGGAACCTGGAATCCATGAGTCTCCTTACAACAAGGCAGTGCTTTTGCTGACAGTAACCTCAGAAGAGATTGCTCACTGAGGTCAGTGGCATTGCAACCCACATTTCACCCCTGGGTGATGTTGAGTGGCTAGCTCTTCCCTGATTCAACTATGCAGTGTGTGGTTAAAGATCATTAAAAAAACATAATCACAGAAGGGACAGCAACACCTCCAGGTTAGGAGAAAAAAGACCTGTTTTCTAGTTACTGGCAGTTATTCATGGAAAATATGTATCTCTGTAAGAGGGTCCTTTGTTTTTATTTATTTTTTGGAAAAGATAACTTTGCATTACCACCTAACACTCTTGTCAATGGCTACAGATATGTATTCCATGGAACAACTCTTTATTTAAGAATAAACAACAGCAGAAGGCCATGTGTCACAAGGTGCAGAACAGATCTGCAACCAAAAGCCCCTGCCTGGCCCCAGTTTGGGGCTTCCAGCCCAGGGGAAAACGTTGTGGTAAGTGGTGTTGTTTTTCCTTTGAAGAACCTGAGTGTGAAGGTCCTTTGCTTTGATGCAGGTGGTGTTTGGGCAACAGCCAAGCATGTTTTTCCAGCTGTCCATGGCTGTTCCTCAGTCCTGAGATGGAGAAGCCACCACCGGGTTTTGGATGGCCCAGCAACATGCCAAGGGCAGCATGCCCATTTCATGGATCATCAACGTCTTCCCCTCTATGTGGTCTCAATTCTGCTCTCTCTGTTAGACCTCAGTGAAGTCTTGTTCCTGTTGCTGAAACATCCACAGTTCTGCATTGGGTTTAACATGTAGGGATCTGCCTGGTTTATTTTCCTGGACTCGTTAAGTTGCGTTAAGAGCCCTCCGAAGTTGTCACACAGGCAGCAGGGACTGGCAGGGCTGTGCAAGTCCGCTACGGACGCTCTTCTCTTTTGAAGGGAAGAAGCAAATCTAAAACACTTCATGCATTCAGAAGGAAGAAATACCAAACAGTGTCCCTTTCATTCCAGCCACACTTTAGCTGGCCTGACACTGGTTCAATTAAGTCCTTCTGCATCCCACTGCCCAACCAGCGAGGGATCAGGACCAGCACCAGCATCAGAGAAATCGTGGAAGCGTATTTTCCACTAACACCTACAAGGTCTGTCTTTAAAACATTAACTACAACCCAAACTACAAAGAATCAAAGGCACTTTCCAAACACGTCCCATGTGTGTACAGGGCTGTGACTGCTACGTTGGCTTTTGGCCGGGGGTTGTACACTATCGGGTTCATTGTGTTTTCACCATATGCCTTGCAGATCTGGATCCAGCACGATATGCCTCTAGAATAATTGGGCCCAGCCAGCTGGAGATTTCCATCAGCAGGACAAGCAAGACTTCAGAGGAGCGCCACAGTACTCTTGCCCCACGGCTTTGGGGACCAGAGATTAATCCCCATGGCACTGCACCTGGCATCTGCCTTATATGAATAAAAGAGGTAAAATATGTGTCTGAAATACCCCAAGACAAACTTAAGGACGAACCTAAATTCTATTTTTGCGACGTGGCAGCAGCAAGAAGGGACTACAGGAGCCACCTCCATCTCATTGCATTGGCCACAGTCATTGGGATGCTACGAGCACCAGTGGGTGGCAGAATTTCCAAAAGCCCAGTGCCAGGTACCTGTGACGACCTTGAGCATGTCTTAGAATTTTAGGGGATAAATTACTTAATGCTCCTCACTTTCCTAAACATACTACTGGCTGCTGGCTGTTGCTTCTGCTTCCTGACAGAATGGCTGATGTTGACAGTCAGAGGGGTAAAAGAAGAAAAAAGAGGGAGTAAATGTTGGGCAGGGAGAAACATTTGTCCTGGGCAAAGTTATTCCAGCCAGAATTCATCAATAGCTTGGTAAACACCTTGCAGCCCTCCAGATACTTGTGTGGATAAACAAAAAGCAGCAAATTGAATAGAAGCTGAGTATTCAAAACTAATTTTTTTCAAACTGTTTCAGCTCTGTCGAGTGTTTCACATCTGGCTGTATACTGGTCCGTTTAATCACCAATGGGAATGTATGTGAAAAGCACCTCTTCACCCTCTTCAAAAAGCTTATTTCTGCTTTTGGGCTTCCCTTTCTGCTATCTATTAGCTCTCCATACTCACAGCAGCTCACTTTCTCACTCACAGCCCCCTGCTGCTGTGATTGTCTTTGACAAGGGCAACGCAATGGGGGTGGGGAAGGGTGATGGAAAACATTACGATGTTATCAGCAGCCTGTTGTACATACTATTACGAAACAAGAAATAAAATCCATGTGTAAAGTACCAGTATTGGTACTAAACTATAAAGCCCATAAGCCTGTTGACTGTAAGGAAGGTTGTGACGGGGTGGATCAATGGTCTCAGATGAAAGCCAGCTGCCCAGCATCTTGCCTCTGACAGCAACCAGTAGCAGATGCTTCAGGAGAATATAGGAGAAGACAAATATCGACTGACCCCCCCTCTCTGCACCATCCTCTTTGCTATCACCAGTAGAAGCTTCAGAGACCTCTAACACCACATGCTTCTTCCCGGTCACTGTGGTTAAGAACTGGATTTTGCCCCATCTGCTTTAAAGCCATCCATACTCTTGGCCTCCACAGCATCCTGTGGCTACAAGTTCCACTGTTTAATTACGTGTCACTTGATTGTTTCAATGTCCCCATCTGCAAATCTTCTAATGGCAGGGTGAGAGCACCTAAGTAGCTTGGTTGCCCAGCGCTGAGGTTTCCTGCCTCCTTTTCCTTCCACACATGCCCAGCAGGCACTGGGAAAGCTTTGAGGCACAGCACAGCCAGCGCAGCAGGCTAACAGGAGCTGGTACCCGAGCTCTTCAACTCACCACAGAAGAGTCAAAGGGACAGTGACACAAGATCATTAGGCTTATCAGAAATCTAACCATCTAAGCACTTAAATGCAACAGGATCTTCAGGATTTTTCTATTGTTTATTTCTTCTGACCCTCTCAGTCAGAAGGAGCAGCAGAGAGTCTCGCACCATCCACGTTAACGGCAAGCTAGACCACAAGTGCATTGAAATATGAGCAAAATAGGTGGGTGTCCGTTCCCCCCCAAAGCAGCTAATGGGCCTTCTAAACTTTCACAGCTCTGGAAGAACACACCATGTGCATCCATCACAGTTAAAATATTATTAGCTGCTAGTCCTGTATACCTGGCCTTACCCAAAAAGCCTCAGCCAGACAAATGGCTGTGAGCAGCATTTGAGGGCTTTGTATATACTATGTTTTGCCTCTCTCTTTCAATCTTCCTTTCTTTAAATCTATGGCTCTGATATCAGTATAGCGAGACCTTTCTTTCCACTTCCGCAACTAGATCAGTCACTTCCTCTAGTCCACTCCTCTTTTCATTTTTCTTTGAAAGAGCTAATCTCTGTTCTTTCCACCTAAAAGACTGGATTGTGATCAATGGAGGCAGCGGGAAAGTGAGCACCTGAGCATGTGGGATTGAGGTGCAGCATAGTGGTCACCTGCTTGTTTCAGTAACGTTCAGACTTGCCAGAGCATATCTCTCGGCAAAGACACCTATTTCTATGCAGATATTCTCTCTTTATTTGGCAGGGAAGATCTTTGGGACAAATGTTAAAGGCTGCGCTGCAATGTAGCTTTTCAGAAGGCACCAGCAAGCGGGTAGATGACTGCAAGGGCAGCAGCAATAGGTGATGGCCACTCTTGCCTACAGTGTGGCATCTTCTTAAGTGTTGATGTCATTTTGAGGAGTTCATGCTCCAACAGTTGTTTGAATTTCCCAGCTCCTTTCTACCAACTTACAGTCTCCATGGGATAAAGTGTCACCCATGGTAGAAGTTCCTGGCTTCTGGGACTTGCATTATCTCAGGTGTCCTCCAGAAAAGCACAGAGACAGGTATGAAGCAGTAGGAGATGAAAAAAAAAAAAAAAGAGAGAGAAAAGAGGGAAGGAAGAAGTTTCATGGACCTTCGTGTAATTCTGAATAAGAAAAGGATGAGCAAAGTCTCAGTGGGATGTGACTAGATGGAGTGTGTCTCTGTGCACATCATAAATCACCGAGGAGGCATAGGCACCGACAAGTTATTTACCACACACCCAAGGCTGCTGCAACAACTGTACAAGTTGCCTCCTGCAGAGAATGTCATCAAACTCTATGGATTCACTGCATTTCCCACAGGGCCTGGTAATTTTAGGAAATGTCTAGATATATGACATTTTTTCCATAACTACATTTTTTGTTAGAAAATACAGCTTGAGGTGAAGTCCAAAAATGCCAGAAATGCCTTTTGTCCACCAGTGGATCTCAGCAGCTTCTTAAGCGTTCACAGATTGTTTAGATGGGCTAAAATCTGATGGGCCCTGAGATGGCTCACTGGAGACATCCTTCATTTATTTGGCCCGATTCATGAGCTTCCACAGGGCACTCTCCCTTCATCGTAACTGCATCCCAAATTCCAGGTTGGGACAAACAGCACTGCAGAGCGGTCAGCTGGACTTTGCCAAAACCTTCTGGAAAGTTCCCATTAACGATTAAGCAAAGCAGGTTTTCTCACCTCCTAAAGAGCAACTGAACTTGAGGTGGGGATGGAGAGGTGAGTGCCTGGGCTTACAGAGATAATAGAGGACCAGCTGCTGGGGTTTAGGTAATAAACTGCAGGTCACAGAGGGCTATAAAATGGGTGGCCGTTGCAGCTGAGGGCATGGAGAATGTGGGCGGTGCTTGCTGGTTAGTGGATGTTGGGGTAGGCATAAGGTGGACTTTCACACTAGCTCACAGACCAGAACTGTTTGGCAGGAAAAGTCCACTTGGAAGTACAAAAGTTACCAGCTCTAGTCTGTGAAGCTCCTGAATTTGCTAGAAACTGGATGATCACCCAAAGAAAGCCATCGTGCAGCCTGATTTAGTCCTGGACTTTTCAAAAAGTCTCAGTGCTGCTGGGAGCAGGATGCTGAGCAGCAGGGATGGTTGTTCTGATGTGGTACAGCTGCTCTGGAGTTACGGAAGTGATACCCTAGCTGAGCCCATCTCCTGGCACAGACAACTTTGCAGATGCTCTAAGCCATGGTAGGTGCCACTCCAGCTGCGCAGGGGAAGTGGGAGAGTGCGAGGCAGCTGGTACCAGCCATGGTATGTACTGAGCTTGGATAGCATGGTGGGTCATTTCGGGGGAGTGGGGACCGTCAGGGGAGGCCTCATTCTGTTCCAGAGAGACTAGAGGGAAGGAGCAAATACCTGGGGGAGCACAGTCTGTGACAACACATGATTTCATAGGAGATGTATATCTTGATGTGGTGTGGACATGGGAGAGTCAGAACTGCCCAGATGAGTGGTTGAGCTTCTGATACCTTTGGCTGATTGAGTTATTTGGGTCTCCTGTTAAACTGTGAATGTTCTTTTGATAATGATGTAGGCAAGCAGGCTTAAAAAGGGTACAACTGAGTTATGCTGATCACTTCTATGTGTTACCCTGCAACACCAAAGCAGGTGTCTGGCATCTTCCAAGAGAGTGTAGAGTCATCCTGAGTCCTGCTCTGCTGCAAACCAAAGTCAAAAGGTCTGTCTTCCAACTTGTAATACTTGCAGGTGCCAAAGGACCACAAAATAAAAATTAACACACTTCTAATCTGACATAACCCATTATTAGTTCAGTCCTGTTCACATTTATCCTGCATTAGTTGGAGAGTTTCCCTGAGCTTCCCACCCTCTCCATGTCGCTGGCTCAGCACCTTCTGCCACCTCCCCTGCTTGGGTGCAGGATTAGCACTGCAGGATCCACTTGTCATTTCTGTACAAACCCCTACCGAAGCTATGGGAGACAGGCATAGGATGACAGATGTTATTTTGATTTTTCCATTCACTTCGAAATCTAGTTTTACCTGAGGTAAAACACAAATGTTCCCAAGTCTTGGCTGGTTTTGTAGTAAAATGCTGCCTCCTGCTGGGTAAAAGACCCTATAAGGGAGCTTTTCCTCAGTAATTTACTACAGAGTATTTATTTCATCTAAAGTCTAGAAAAGAGCTTTGCAGAGCTTTTCCTTTGGCAATGGAACAGGATATCCATTTTGCAAACTCTAGCACAGAAGGAACAGAACAGGGTTTGGACAAAGGGCTGCACAAGAAAATAGCCTGATATCTCAGGGCAGCGTTTTCATCCCTCTGAACAGGGAGGGAAGTTGATGGGCCACCTGCACCAGGGGCAGATAGACGGGCTGCCGCTTTTCTGCCTTACCCTTATTGCAACACCTATGGTTCAAGCCAAACCTTTCTGCTGGTGCCCAGTTTGGTGCACGTGGAAAATGAATTCCTTAGGGAAGGAATGGGGAGCGCTTGCTTCTCCTGTTGGGGCTCTCTGTGTCAAGCCACTTCTCAGGTGGTCACTGAAGACTATACAAGATGTGCTTCTCCCCACTCCCCCACCCTTCTCCAGCCTTTTGAGAGGGAGACTGGGGGGAAAAAACAGGAATCCAAGTTGATAAACTTGTGAGTGAAAATAATCATCTTGAACAGCTGTTCAAAAGGGTTGCTCTGCTGTTAGACAAGATGCAACCTCTCTGCTGTGACCAGGGACCAGTGCTGGACTGTGGACCCCTGGGGTGTGCCAGCCTCCCCGACCAGTCCCAAGGCTGCTGTGTCAAAACATGCCAATGTTGTCAAAAAATGTTTTAAGAAGGGAGGGGTGAAGGAATTTACTTGCTTGTACTTGATACCCAAGCATCAAATCCTATATGCTTGCAAAAACCTGGTTTTATTAATTTAGGGAAATAATAGCAAATTATATTGTCAGTATATTCCCTTATCAGAAACTCTGCCTAGAGCATATTTAATATTCTCCTAGTTCAAACTGTGATCTGTTCCAAAAAGAAGTGACAGAATTATTCAGTTATGTTGACTAAAAGGAGAATTATATTAAACAAAATCTGTATTTTAATATATGGTACTATACAGTATGGGCAAACTTTGCTTAAAAGGATAGAAGTCCCAATTTACATCAGTCCTTGAACAAGATGTGTCCATCTACACTCATAAATGACCTGCTAACATGAATTTTAGGAATACTTCCCTTGCTCCTAATTAACTGATATTGAAAATATTCTGGGATATAGGTATTCCAAATGTACACTCTGTTTACATTTATATGACAGTTTTTTTCTTGACACTACAGGGACAGAATGCTCACTGATGGCAGCTATAACAAATTATTTCAAACTACCACTTCCTTTTATTTGAAAATGACTTGTAGTCCATCAATGGCAATACCTGTGTGTGTTTCATATTGCTGTTGGCTCTGTCAGTAAGGAAAACCTTGCCTGTACTGTAGCAATTTAATTTCCTCTCCCTCTACAGTGAGGCCCTAGGTATCTCAGCAGCCCTCCTCCTCCCGTCCTGCCGGGTGTGATTGGGGCTGACACAAAAACTACCCTCTGAAAGCTTTCCTGCAAAATCGCATCGACCCACTAGATGGCAAACAACCACTTAAGAAAACCCACAGATACAGTTGCCTTCATATAAGGACTAAACCACACTGAATTCGCTACTGGTAAATAGCTAAAGAAATTGAATTTCTGCTGACAGTTAACCTCACAGAGTATAGTGAAGCTTGTCCAAGAACCACTAGTAAGATATATATTATTAAAACTTCTTTCACCTTCTTGGATCATGAGCTACAAGATGAGCTTTGGCATGGCTCAGACGCAAGCTGCAATGAACAGCACCGTGTTTAGCAGCATCTCCTTCCATCAGGGCTGCTAAAGGTGTCTCTCTCATAAGTTTCCACTTTGCCAGTGAGTCACTTTTGGCAACGTGACATATAAACTTTAAGAGGTGTTGAGAGCAGGCCCTTTAAGAGGGAGTTACTGAAAGGGCACATATGCAAATAAGTGGAAGTAAGCGAAACGAAGTATAGTGAAGGCGAAACAAAGTGTGGGAAACAGCAAATGACACAAATGTTGTAGCCAATCATGGGGCAACTTTAAGCCTGTGGAAAGTGCGTGGAAAGCTCGTGGACAATACCCCTCTCCCTATCCGAAATGTAGTGCTTAGCGAATGAGGACCTGTAACTGTAGAACGATGGGGGGTGCTTCCTGAATGTGTGCTTCCCGACTGATGTGTGCTTCCTGGGAGTGCTCCCTGGTGCTTCCTGGGTGCGCTTCCTGATTCGGGTGCATCCTGAGATGGCTTCCTGATTGATTGCGTCGGGCTCGACTGCTCCTGGCCGCGGCAAAGAGGCTGTGCTGTTTTTTCTAAGCTGCCTCACTATGCCCACAAGGAGAGAATTTCATGCTTTACTGCCATCGGTGGGAAATTTGCCACTGACTCAGAGCTCAGTAGAGATTTCTCTTAGATGCTGCAGGAGAAATAATGTCCCTGACAGAGGAGCAGAGATGAAGAGTCACAGACCTGATGGATCTCATCTTCCTGCTTTGAATCATCCTCTGAAGAGGGAAAAAAAAACTAGACTAAAAGACCTCTTGAGGTTAATAATAACCCTTGAAAATGCTCTAAAGGCAGAAAAAGCTTGCAAAACCATGAAGAAATGCTTGAACAGCCCCAGGCCTTTACAGCAATTCCTACAGGGGAAGAAGGTGGCCAGCTGACATGTTTAACTCGCCCCCAGCACTGCCAACTCGCTGCTCTGTGGCCTCCTCTGTTTGTAGTGGCGATAACAATTTGTTCGATATTAAAAGCAGCTTTTTATATTATATGCACAAAGGGCTCCTCCTTAGGCTAACACAGCAGTGGAAGTTCTTGCTGAAAAAAAACCCCAACACCCCAGCCACGGAGCAGGAGAGCGTGTGCTGCCCCTCGAGTGAGCCCGGCATCCCTTTCAGAGAGGTTTTGAAGAGCCTTTTCTGGTAACTCTGGCACCAGAGTCCTTTCTGGTAACTCCTGTGTGCACCCGAGGCACGGGTGCGTGGGGAGAACTGTAGCTAACCCTGCCTTACCCTCATTTCGAGCTGATCCACAGCTCAGCAAACATACATATGCAAATGGCTGAAGCGGTGAAAGATTTGCTTGATATTTACATGAGAATGAAGCGTTTCTGTACTGACTGTATCTGTCTGTAGGGGAAACACCTGGCGAAACTGCTGGCTGGTGGTAGCTCGATGTTTTCTAGATGGTGCAGCTGCTCCTGCAGTCTATCAGATAATGTTTCAGGAGAGGGCCTCAGCCCCATCCCCTGCAGCAGGATGTGGTCCTGCGGCCTCGGCACGCTTGCTGCCGGAGCACGGAGCCTCTCTCAGTGCTGGCAAACATGGTCCACAACCTCACTGTGCCTGAGGAGCCCGGCTGGGCTGGTGGGCATGCTGCAGTCAGGCTGGGAAAGTCACCTCTGCCTCCTGCTGCGGAGCAAAGTGGATGTCGGACTGAAATGCTGCAAACACAACCTGGATGGGCAGAAGACAAGGTAAGGCTCTCAATGTCCTGAGCCTCCACAGCACGGCTCCGTTAGGCAGTTCCTGGGTAAAGCCATTCCATCTTAATCAGATTTTACTAGGAAGGGCTCACTTGAGCTCAGTGGGCTAGTTAGACAGCTGCTTGCTAGCCCAGGATGAGAACAGCAAGCGTGATACTGGGGTTTGCAGGCTATAAACATCACAGCCAGTAGTGACAAAACCAGCCACTGTGCTAGCAGCCGCACCTGGTCACATGCACATACTGACACGCACACCTCGGCTTCCTCCCGGAGCATCGCGCTGCTCCACCAGAGCCAGGCAAGCCCTCGCCACACAAGCCAGCCTCGTCTCTCCTTTTCTGTCCTTTAAAGCTGCAGACTCATGATGCAACCCCTAAAAATAATTCAGGCCTCTCCTCCGTAGTGACAAATACCCTCCTGCATGAACCAGAGCTAAATCTGTCCCTGATGTGTGCCTTTCGGGCTACAGCCTGTTCTTTTCCATCCCGTCGGTGCTTGCTTCTATTCACGCTCTGTGCCGGTGGCTCTGCTGTGACTTACTCCTGGTTGACACCATGGCTCTGCAGCAGCCCAACTGTGGTGTACTTGTGAGAACCACATCTGCACACAGGGAGGGTCAGCACCGGAGGACAGCAGGTAAAGGACAAACTGGGGCACATTCCCAGTTCAGGTTTGTCACCTTCACAATGGCACAGGGCACGAAAGCCTCTCGCTGAAGGAAGGGGCTGTGCTGTAAGCTTGGGGAATCTGTCCCGTGGTCACCACCATACTCTCCTGTTTGCTATTTTCCCACTTTTCTTACTTCCAGATGGAAACACTCTCAGCCCCTGGAGCTGAGGCAGGTATCTGTACAGGCATGTGAGATGTCCTCCTAGTGCGGATAACATCGAGCCTAGTTGTGTGTTTCCCCGTTCCCAAAGCTCAGTGGTGTTGCTGACCCTCGAGGGACAGGGAGAGCAGAGCTCACTGCCCACTCCTACAGTCCTGGAGCAGTGGCCTGTTATCTGCAGAGTGCCTCAGGGACACGAAGTAGCCGGTTTGTTCGTGTAATGCCCCTCCATGTTGTTGTGTATTGCCTAACAGTGCTGAGTCAAACCCAAAGTACAGCAGAAACTGCCCACTTCTCAGAACCACTTGGCAGCAGAGACATCATCTCACTGTGGCCACACATTTTGGGTAATTAGCTACACTACTGCAAAGCAGTGCTTATACCCACCCAGATCTGCCTGCATTTCACAGGTAACTCCAGCTGCTCGTGACCCCACGAGGTCCGTGTCACAGACAAACATGACCTGTGGAAGACCTAAGCCGGCTAAGCTTCTTGCATCCAGCCTTGTGAGATGCTGAGGCATAAGGGTCTAAACTTGAAGGTCATTATCTTCACGTTTTGGCCAGTAGGACATTTAGAGACAGAGTCAGGGAGGTGTTAAGGCTTCACTGTCCACTCAGCTGCTGACCCTGTCCCTCTGACAGGGTTGGGCACTCCCAGAGTTGGAACTGTTGGACAAAATGTGCACCACCTCTCCCACCCTGAGGTGCTACTGAACTGGTTGGGTTCATCTGCATCCAGCCCTTCAGAGAAGTTGTGGATGCCCCCATCTCTGGAGGTGTTCAAGGTCATGCTGGATGGGGCTCTGAGCAACCTGCTCTAGTGGGAGGTGTCCCTGCCTGTGGCCGGGGGGTTGGAACTTGATCTTTAAGGTCCCTTCCAACTCTAACTGTTCTATGACCTGCCTCCTGTTTATGGTAACAGCAACCTTGACCTGGAGGAGGGAGTTCTGGGCTGTCCCCGTGGTGACAGTATTGCTGGCACCAGCCCTGCCTGCTCGCAGAAGCTGCCTGCCCCAGTCCAAAGGCCAGTGCCTTAACTTCAAGTGTCGGTTGTAGCTGGACACATTTATCACTTTCTGTTCCTCAAACCAGTTTATTTAAGGCACATAAACTTGTGTACAGATGAAATGGGCTCTCTCTGATCTGCATCTGAATACAGCTTCTGCTGCTGCATCATTGTCTGACCCTGATAAGGCCTGATAAACCAAATTCCATATGCTTTTTCTTGAATACCAGTGTGTCTCGAGGAGAAAAACAGGCTTGAGCTTTGAATGGGCTGGAAAACAGGTTTGAAGTAAAATGACTTTAAACATGATGTTCAATGTGCAAAGCCATCAAACCACTGTTTGCAAGTAGGTGAGCTGGTGAATATCAGTCTGGAGGAACAGCTTGCTGATTTTAAAACACAATGAGCATCCACTACTTGGACTTATTTTACAAATGCCTTATACTTTTGATGGAACACTAAGTAATTAAGAGTTACTGTGATGTGAAACCTGAAGCTTCAGTCCATAAACTCAAAAAATAAGTAAAGGACACAGGCTTCAATTAACCAGCAGCCAAACACTGCAGAGCCTGCACTAGAGCTTCTGAAAAATCTCTGGAACGCTTTTACAGAAGCGCAGATATACTGAGACAGCAAAAGGCTACAGACCGTGTATCTTGAGTATGAGGTTTGAAGAACACAAATATTCCAGTCCAGCAGGGTATTTTTACATTCTAGATGACAGCAACCTTGCGGGGTGGGGGGTGTTTTCACACAGGAACAACATTTTAGTACTTTCTTGATAAAGAGTTACAGCCAGTCAGCAGCTGTAGCTTCAGTGGAGTGAGAAATGAGTAATGCCAGGAGGAATGCAGAGGAATCCCGCTGAAACCACCCTGTGGGTGCTTGAGGGAGGGGAAGGTAAAGAATCAGTTAATGTGAAACAGAGAAACCCTTATATAAATGGCTGTAATTACAATTACACTTCTGGTTTCACACCAAGTTATTCATGCTAAAAACTGCAGGATATAACTCATGCTACTGAATTCCTCTTTTCTCTTTCAAAACCAGCAAGTAAGAGCTTAAAGAAATCACCCTCTGGGAGTGGTTTCAAATAATCTTCATTGTTCCTCTGAGCTCTTAATTTGGAGTCCAAAACTAGAGTCTCTCTAGAAATCTTTTACAGAAGTGCCCAACTAATTCCTCTTAAAACACCGTTCCTCCAGCCTGAGTGCATTTCACTGCCAAGTCTTTTGGTGCCAGACTCACTCCTATCAATGCAAACTCAGTATTCGCCTCCTACTGGAAGTGTATTTGCAATCACAAGTCCTATTAGAGCTGATAAAACGTATTTTTATCACTGAGATGGCAGATAATTCCAGATTCTTGGTTAATTTATCAAATTCAGCATGAAGCCAATCTCCTAAACCATTTGGTATTTGAAAAAATAAAATTTAAAAAAATCAACTTTGTAAAATCTCCAAAGTAAAAAATGAGTTGAATGCAATGAGTAAATTGATCTAACAGCAGTCTCCGTTCTCTTAGTCTGGTCTACTTGACACGACAGCAGAAACTTTCAGACACCAGCTCATGTCAAATTTTACTGCCTAATTCCCTGTCATTTTGTTTTCTCATATCATTTAAGGAAATTGGATTTTTTTGTCACCACAGCTTCTTATTTTTCCAAAGAACCCCTTTCTATTCTGATAATCGCACGTTGCAATTTGCAGTTCTTTGCTAAGAACTTGCTCTTGCATTATCTTTTGGGCTGACAAATCCGTAAAATCCTCTGGGGGTTTTAGGCCCCGAGGTGGTCTCATTACCCACCAGGAGAGAGCTGCTGGGATATCCAAAAACTCCCTTCCCCTGGGGCTCAGTGGGAACCTGGTGTACCTTCTCTTCAGCTCAGCTCTGGAGCCTGTAACTGCAGTAGGAAGCCAGGAAGAATAAAACAGCACTGCCAGGTGGTGTAGAAATGCACAAATGTGTGACACAGGACAGGCACCACGGATCCCGAAGATGAGATACACTGTATATCCCAGTTCCAGTGCATTGGGCTTGCTGGGAGTCGGTCCCTTCCAATGGGCCAGTGCTGCGGCTCGTGTTCCCACGGTGCCTCCAGGCAGCCCTGCAGCCACAGGCTGAGGAAGGATGAATATGAAGGGCTGGAGGCAACAGGGCACTGATGCCAAATCTGCCTGGACACCATCATCACTAATGCTGTAGGCTGTTATGTGTGTACATACAACACCCAGCATGCCTATTTCATTGCCCAGTTTAATGCCAGTAGCTCTCTACATACAGAACGGCCAAAGGGCACAGGAGAGTGAGGCTCGTTAATGCAATCACATTAATGACTCAGCCAGCAATCACTGATGGTCACTGTATCCAGCAGAGGTCTGTGTCCTGGCAGCAAAGGACAAACTCACCACACCGCCTCCTTAACAGGTTTGTCTGCTGTGCACATCTGGGTACCCTTCTGCAGCCAGAGAGCACTCCAGCGGGCACCGCCTCCTGGGGATAAAACATTCATCTGACTCCCTGTTTTCCAGTTTGGAGACATCAAGTACCAGCTACAACGGGCTGTTTACACTGGTTTTTAAATTTTTAAACAGGCTGCCACAAACCTTTCTGGCACAGCAAAGCCCTCCAGTTGTGTAACAGCCAGGGGGACAGAGCATTGCTCAACTTTATTGAACTGAAAAACAGACAAAACCCATGAAGGACTGGTAAGAACAGCACGGGCAGGTGGAGCCACCCGAGGACAGCAAACACACTCCGGGTTTTTTACAGCATCTAAGCGTCACCTGCAAAACCGGAACAAATTAGAAACAAATACATTGGGGGGGAAGGAGGGGGGGGATGGGAAAAAAAAAGAAAAAGAAAAAAAGAAAGGAAAAAAAGAAAGGTGGGCAGATTAAATTCCACCTCAACGGGTGGCACCTGCTGCTCGCCTGGCTCTGGCTCTCCCTTCTCTTCAGCCCTCTCGGCACACGCTGCCAACTGCTATGAAAACAGAAAGAGCCGTTTGCCTTCTGCAAACACCTTCTGCATTTTCACCTTCTGACTAATTTCAGGGTTAGAAAACCGAGCCAGCCGTGGCAATTATGTTCCCAGCTCCTCTTCTTGTTGCTATTTCTTTAATCTTCAGCGTGCCCAATGGACTGTAAATTGCTTTTGCCACGCCAGAGACACTCAGAACTAGCACCGTGGGGTCACTGGCCCTTTTTTTGGCTGTGTTAATGCAAAACAGAAGACTGTTAGAGGTTTCTTAAAGGCAAATAATGTTCCAGTTTGCTGATGGCATTTTTTTTTAAAGCTGTAAAAATTGTTTTTTATAATCTTGGTGACTGTTCAGTCCATGGCTGAAGGGAGGGAGCTCGTGAAAGGACCAGGAAAACAGGGTGGGCACACTAACCCTTCCAATGAACCAGAATCCCTGCTGAGTCATGAACCTGTGAGTACAGCACCCCCCAACTAACTGCTCTATTTCTATAAAAAGCACTATTTCACTGATAGATACAGACTGGCTCTCAAACTATAAACAGAAAGGAAGGGTAAAAAGCAAACACTTGGGACTTGGTGATCTTTATAGAAGATTTGCTTGTAGAACGAGGAAAGTCTGACTGATTGTTGTACGTGTACGACAGAGTAAGGTGCCGCACCCAGCTACCCCGTGTCCTGTGCTGGTGGCCCAGAGGAAGAGCAGCTAAGGTCACCGGCACCTCAACGTCCTTCAGTGAGACCATTCCCGGGAGAGCCTTCCAGACTTGGCTTCGGTGCTGATTGTTCTTCTTCCTGATGAAAGATTTTGGGTATCTATCTCTCTAGAAATGTTTTTTATCTCAGGCTCTTTTAGCACAGCAAACCCTGGCAGCAGTGAACCACTCTGACCCTCTGCTCTATTAATTATTATACTGCAACCTGGCCACGCTCCACAGGGGTTAGGCAACCTCATGCCCTGTGAAACCTCTGCTCACATCAGGTTTGCTCATCCTTGACAACCAAGGGAAAAAAATAGTAAACCTTTCCTGTGTCCTCTGCAGTGCAACAACCTTACCCTCCCAGCAGAGCTCTCAGCCTGTCCTACAAGGTCAGAACTGCACCGATTAGCCCATATGACAAACAGGTCTCCTCTAGGCATGAATGAAAGTATCACAGCTACTCTGTCCCCTCTAGCATACCCTGTGCGCCCTGAGCTTCCCTTTTTTGAGATATCCCCTGCCGTAACAGCCATGGTCTCTTTACTTGATCTGCAGTCCCACAGCTGTTTGGGAAGTTGCTGCTGGGTGATGGACCAGCGCGGTGGCTCGCCTGAGAGAGGTTACAAGGCCTTACAGCGACTGCACAAGGCACCAGGCCCTTGGAGCCAGAGAGGAGGCACAGAAACCAGCGGACTGTGCCCAGGCAGAGGAGACCTCAGGGAAGGCCACTGAGGAGACACGGTCCCTGCTCCAGAAAAAGCCTCCGCCGGCCGGCCCAGCCTTATTTCCTTCTGCAGACAGGGACTCTGTGGAAGAGGCCACGGCGTCTCGCTGCCGGCAGAAAAAGGCGCTGTATCTTCTCAGGACACCCCCTGCCCCGTCTCCCGCCCGGGGCGGTACAGGCCGGCTTCGCCAGCCCACGGAGCCAGCTCAAACCCGCCGCCGCTAAGGCCCCGAGCCAGCGTCGCGCCCGGCGGGGACAGCCGAGGACATGGGCGGCTGAGGGGACGTCACCCACCTCCCCGCACAACATGGCCGACGAGAGAGGAGGGCAAGGGGCGAGAGGCGCTGTGCCAATCAGGCCGAGCGAGCCAATCAGATCCTGATGCTGCCCGCCGGGGCGGGATTTGTCTTTCAGTGTGCGGCCGCGGAGGGATATGGTCGGCGGGGCGCGGTGCGGCCCGTCCCAGAAGTTACGCGAGGGAGGGAAATTTCCCGGTTGCCGCGTCGCGGGCGCGTTGCGACAGGCGAGCATGGCGGCGGGGCCGCCGTTCGCTGGTGGGAGGCAGCGGCGGGCGTCGTGACCGCAGCCGCTCTCCGCACCCCACCTCATCCCTCCCGCCCATCCTTTTCCCCTCACGTCTGCGTCTCACCGGTGGCCGCCCCACCGGTGACCGATCGTCGTTCTCCTTAGCGGCCGAGGGTTCGGGCTCCCCGTCCTGTCCGTGCGGGTGTCTCGGCCCGCAGAGGGACCGGCTCCCTCAGGAACGGGGACACCCGAGCTGCTCCCTCCACAACAGAGCGCCGGTGGCATTCCTTCCAAAGAAGAAACGGGGCGCTCGGGGAGGGCAGGGAGGCGCCATGAAATCCTAGTGCCGCAGACGGGCACTTCAGTGGGTGACTGTACCGGGGTGACTGTACTGTATCACCGTAACAAAGGGAGCTGTTCCCAGCTCTCAAAACGCTTCCAGACTGGATGTAGACGCACCCCCTGGGACGCGGCTGTCACCGCATCGGCGGTGATACCCAGCACCTCGGGGGGCCGAGAAGCGGTGGTTTATAGAAGTAACTCATTCTCGCACGTACAACTCGGAGCAGCGAGTGTGGGTCGCGGCCTGTGCCTCCCAGCCGCTGGGCTGGGCTGGGGGACTGGTGGTTACGCCATGAGTGAAAAGCCCCCAAAATTTGCTGTGTGACCCGTCCCCGAGTTCCGTGGGGGCCGAGGAGCCGAACCTGGGGCGCGGTGGGATGGACGGGGTGAGCGGCTGGAGCGCTGGGAGGCCTCTCCCAACGCTTACTTACATACAGCGCCTTAACCCGCACTCACCAGTTTGGCATTTCTTTTAAATCTTCGTTAATAAACCCATTTCCTCTCGGCGGACGGCAAACTCTGCGTGTTCTTCCTTTTCTGGGAAGGTGCAGCCTCCCCCGGGTCAGTATTACATCACACCACCCTGTTGGGGTTTTCTTACTCAATTTGACGGACTTTTTATTTATTTCATTATTTTCCCTCTCCGCCTGAGGCGTTTCCAGCGGCCGCAGCGCCGGGCCCAGCCCAGCCATCCCAGACGCTGGGCAATTTAAAACACCCTGTATTTCCCTTCCCCTCTGCGGCTGTCAGCCGCCCAACGTAGCTGGTTTTGACCATAGCCTTTCGCAGTGGCAAATGGTGTAAAAATATATATATAACAATACCAAATCAGTAAGCGAATATCGCCAGCCGCTCCCCACCTCCTCCGTGTCCTCCCCCGGGGCGGGCCCACACGTGTGCCGCTTCCCTTCCGGCGGGGCACCGCTCACCTCAGGCGAGGTGCCGCCGAGGCCTGGGTAGTCCCGGGAGGAGGCCGCGCCCGTCTCATCCTCCCCACTCCCGCTGGGAGCCGCAGCGATAGGGACGGGGCGGGTTGGGCCGCCGCCTGAGGGCAGCGGGGCAGCGCGAACGGNTCACAGCGCTGGGCCGCGCTAGTCTGTGCGTGGCCGGCTCCGGGTGCGGATGAGCTCCGCCATTATGGCTTCCTCTGCCACACACCCGGGTCCCCCCGTCACCCTCGCTGCTGCACCCGCTGTTGCCGCCTCGCCGGCTCCAGCCCCACCGGGCATTCTGATCGGCGACCGGCTGTACTCGGAGGTGTCGCTCACCATCGACCACTCGCTGATACCCGAGGAGCGCCTCTCGCCTACCCCCTCCATGCAGGACGGCCTGGACCTGCAGTGCGAGACCGACCTGCGCATCCTGGGCTGCGAGCTCATCCAGGCGGCCGGCATACTCCTCCGCTTGCCTCAGGTGGGTCCGCGTCCCGGAGCCTTCCTGGGGAGGCCGGGGCGGGGGGGCTGGGAGGAAGGGGAAAGGAGGCGGCCGAGCGGACTCCGCCATTGTGGTGCGGCGGGAAGGGCGTGTGAGGCGGCCGAGCAGGGCGGGTAGAGGAGGGGGGGGACGGGCGGACGGCGGCGCCGCCGCCAGCTGGTGCCTGACACAAAATGGCGGCGGTTGGTCCCGGTGTAACTGACTCCCTGCTCCTTCTTCCTCCTACCCTCCCTGTGTTCGTAGGTGGCGATGGCGACGGGGCAGGTGCTGTTCCATCGGTTCTTCTATTCGAAGTCTTTCGTCAAGCACAGCTTTGAGGTGAGGTCTGGCGGGGAGGCGGGTAGAGGGTACGGGGAGGGAGGAGAATGCTAGGCGGTGGTCTTGGAGGCTGGTGGATTTCGCCAGCCATACGCCAAGCAGACCGCTCTGTACGAGCCTTTTGGCCACAGGGTGCATTTTAGTTGTGTAATTCTAGTCTTACTGGGAGTAATTTTCTTACGGAAATGGGGCTTCCTTTCAGATTGTTGCTATGGCCTGCATCAATCTCGCATCGAAGATTGAAGAGGCGCCTCGCCGCATAAGGGACGTGATCAACGTGTTCCATCATTTGCGTCAATTACGAGCAAAAAGGTAAGATCAGCTTCGTTATGAACATAAGCATCTGTTGTCACTAATGTACACTGCAGTTTTCCGTTCACAGTATTTTTCCAGGCTAAGTTCAACGACCTAAAGTTGAGAAGGGAGTGCTCATTGGCTGCTATATAGGCAGTACAGTTCAATGCTGACTTCTTCTACCGTTACTTTTGATGGTTTGGTAGACCCATTTTCATTGTTTATATAGCTACAAGTCATGAGTGTTGGTTCTAGTTTTAGGCCTGTGGTTGTAGTTTTGGGTCAGGTGCTAATTGATTTTTTGATGTCTTGTAGTTCTTGAAAGGTAGTCTTAGGTGTGAGTAGCCAATTAGTGGGTTGGTGTATGTTTTCCACACTTCTGTGTCCAGTAGTCTTAATGCTTTTCTCTTGTTAGTACGTAGCCAGAAGATGAAAAGCTGAACTTGTCTAAGTGACGATAGTGTTACCTTTTAGAAAAAGCAATCTTAGAAACTATCTGGAAGAAAAAGTATGGTTTGGCCTACGGTGTTTGCAGCTTTAATGACACCACTTCAACAAGGACTGTGTAATTGAGTCTTGGAAGCTGAAGGCATCCTTAATGGCAAAAAGTGAGACTTGTGTTTTTTCCACGGTACCGTGTGCTTGTGCTGGTGAAGTTGAAGTGCAAGCTTACCTGATCTGTGTGCAGATCTGGATAATTGTCTGCTGAGTTGTAGAGCTGCTCTCAGCTGTGAGTGCCTAATACTGCTTTTTTGTGTGTAAAGCCATGTATGTTCTCATGTGTAAAGCAAATTAACTTGATGGATTGGAAGGAGCAAGGCATGGCTGAAGGGAAGGAGTTTTCTAAGTTGCTATTAAACACAAAAACTCTTTAAATTTGTCACATAGTAGCACTGTAGTCTTGTGAGATTGGGGACATGAGCTGTGATGAAGTAGCTTTACTTTTAGTGGCTGATTGCCTGTAGTGTAAGGTAATCTTAGAGTTAAAAAAGGACTTTGTTCTCAGCTAGATTCTTAAATTCGTTCTTTCATTTCTCTGCTTTGTACCACCAAGTTACAGCAGGAGTTTAAACTTAGATGTTGTGAACCTTTTCTGAGAAGTACAGTAGAAAACCCTTAGTGAAGCCAGCTGTTTTGTGGTGTCCTTATCCTGGTTATGCTTCTTTTGCATCTAAAACTTGCTTTTACTGCTTTATGCCTGTGTTTTCCTAGTTAGCTTTCGATAAGAACAGTTTGGTGTTCTACTTTGAGGCGTAGCTTTGCTGGTTGTTTTGGTTTGGCTTTGGGTTGTTTTTTTTTAATGTTATCCCTTGTGGCCCTGAGAGAGTTTTGTGAGGTTACGCTGCAGAATGGGATTTCAGTGGTATTGTTTCTTATTGCAGTTATGATAAGGGAGTCTGGTTATTGGAATTACGGAAGCTGGTTCAGAAGGCCAAGATAGTTTAACCTTGATCTGAACAGTGAAGGTTAATTAATCACATGCACCGCTTTTCTTGCAATGAGAATACAAATTAGGTGTTTCTTTGTGTTGTGCGAAGGATCAGAGAAACTGAACTTAACCTGTGAACTTAAATCTTTCCAGCTAGCCTGTTCCAAATCAGAATGTCACTCGTGCATGTTACATGGTGCCTAAAACGCATCATGTCAAGAGAAATCGTGCACTTTCTACCCATTATTGTCTGGAGAGATGATGGGTAGTGTTACCCTGAGATTCTGAGAGAATCTGCATGAAATTAATTTTAAAAATGCTCAAGTCTGACATTCAGGCTTGCCTTTTCCTTTTTTTTTTTATTTTTTTCTAACAAGCAGGATGTAAACATTTTTCTGTACTTTTTACAAGATTACAATTACATAATATCTGTACACGATATTAACTTCAACTCTTTTTTCCCTTGCAACCGACTATACAGCGACCAGCTACATTTACCAAAGCCTGGGTGATGTGGAGTGGTACATAAAGATGAAGCTGTCGTCATGGCAACAGTGAGTGAAGTATCGAAAATCCCCAAGGAGAAGCCAGTGCTCTGAGAATAGGTCACTGGAATCGGGGGACTAACAGGTTGGCCGCTGGTGAACCATTTGGAAGAACTCCTGTATCTTGTTATAAGCTTTTTTCTTTGCTGTCCAGGTTTTTAGAATACTAGCTTAACCTTTTATTATTATTATTATTTTTTAATCTGAAGCTAACACTTAGGCTGTAGTTAGTTCCTCACACACAATCCAGAACTGAAACAGTCATTTAGGCTGCTGTACTTTCTTTTTTGCCTGTAGTATTAGTCTAGTATTTCTGTTAACTGAAGCTCTTAACCTGCACATGAAGTTTGAGTAGGCTTTCTTTCTTAAACAGCTTTGGGTTCTTAGTTCTACTTTCTGGCTCTGTATAATTGCAGTTTGAATTCACAGTAAAACATGCCTTTCACAGGGATATAGAAGTCTTGAATTTGTAAAGCTATTTTATATAAATTATTGTGTAAGCAGTTCCTTATGTGTATGTGTTCACAGAACTGGGAATTGCACTGGAACTTTCTTTTTGTAAGACCTAGTCAACTGAGTTACTGCCAGGTGGTATTGCTAATACTGGGAAGTAAGAAAAAGCAAAAGTGTTTTGGGCAAGCGTATTTTCTTCTGAATCTTTCACAAGCATATGTCATGTAGTGCTGCATGTAAACTTGTTTGTGTGCATGGAGAAAAGCTCGTATAAATACTGCTTTTTCAACAATTGTCTGCCGAAACGTCTGTGTTCTGAGCAAAGTGCAACTATTGTTTAACCTGTAGACTGTAGTTTGATTTCTCTTAAATGTGCCTGAAAGCTGCAGAAAGTCCTTATGAGACTGGAACCAAATGTGACTCCTGTCATGTAATTTCACAAATGTTGGTTGGAGATGCTCAGTGGGCTATTCTTCACTTCTGTTGCAGCAAACAGGTTCATGTAGTTGTGTTGGAAGTGGCCTGTATTAATAATACACATTACTTAGTGTTCTTCAAACTGTTCTATAAACCTGCAACGCTTGTATTTGCAATGTTGGAGACAAACAACCCGCTTTCTTCTCTGATATTGCCTGGCATAAGAAAGGTCTGGTCTTTGAAATGAGATGCTGATGTTATGCTGTACTTATCAGAAGTACTTTTTGCATTATGAACAAAACTACATGCAGGGTACTTTTCTTTTAAAGTATTAGATATGCCAAAGACAGAAAAAAAATAAT
>VZTM01029811.1:498028-511315 GCA_013400555.1 Jacana jacana
TCAAGAACTTAGGTTTCCTTTTTGTCAGAGGGATTTTAAAAAGGATATTTGTAATTTTTTTATTGTTACAAACACATTACAGTTTGGGTTAATCCTTTGGGTTGTTATGCAATCTATAAATCCTGATGAAGTTTTGCCACTTAAGCATGGGGTCGACTTAGCAGAATGGGTGCCGTGTGCTCTCTCAAGTCTTGCCTGGAGCTCTAGTGCTGATGTTTAAGAACAGATTCAAAGTAAGAATTTGTAATACTACTTCAATATATAGGGCTTGAAGCTTATATTTTATATATAAGCTTATAAATTATTTTTCTCTGGTTTGTTACTTAAAATGATGACTCCTCGGACTGAAAACTAAGTGCAGCAACTGGAGTAGTGATGTTCCTCTTTTTTTGTCTTTTCTCAGTAAGAAAGCTAAGATGTTTTCCAAAGGGAAATCTCTGAAGTTTCCAACTTGTAAACAATTATTCATAACAATGCTTCAGAGGTTATGGCAAAAGTACTAAAATTGGTAACTGTTGTGGGAAGCCTGACTTTTGCCAGTAACAAGGTCCTATAAAGTCTTCTGCAGATTTTTATTTTTGTGTAAGTGGATAAAAGGCTGCATTTGTCTTTCTGGGAGTGCTGTCTGGATAAAATGAGGGTTTTCATGGCTTCCTTAGATCCCTAGAACTTGTGTCGTAAGTGACAGCAGTAACGTGGGACAACAGAGTAAAGCACACTTGAGTGCCTTGAGTTTGCCGTTGAATGTGTCCAACCACAGCGGGATCAGTTTGTGCTCATCCTATGGCCCAGGACAGTGAAAGGAAGTGAAAGCTTAAACTGCAGTAAGGCTCACAGCCTTTCCTGTTGCACTTCTAGATACCTTACTGTGTTTTCGTAATGCTGACCTTCTTACATAGCTTCTAGAGAATGCAGACATCTGGAAGGTAGCAATCCCGTGGCAGACTGTTGGATGATGCCATGCAGTCATGTTGTCCTGTTGATTTATTTTTTTTTTTTAGACTGGAATTCATAGCTGTTTCATCCCAGATTTGTCACCTCTGAGAAGTGTTGTGCGGACAAGATGAGCTGAGCTTGGGCACCTGAACTCATTCTGAATGATGCCTTGCAGATCCTCTTAATGCCAGTGATCTCTAGATAACATCTGTTCCCAATGTTGCTTTCTACAATTGTATTATAAACCCCAGTATACTTAGTTGCAATCAAAGGGGAGTGAGTCAGTTTTACTGACTGGAAGAACTTCAACTTGTTTTTTCCAGTCTCCCACTCCAGGACATTGTGTTCAGACAGCCTTTGTAGTGCTTGAGTGTTCAACAAACATAGCCTCTCTACTGAAGTACTCACCTTAAAGAAGCTTTAAAAGCTTTTCTTTTCTAGTTAATGTATGAAAAGAAGCCCTAAACATATTCTGGCTGCATTATATTTAGAGTAGCTGAAGTCACAAACTTAGTAAACTTGCTCTGATGAGTAAGAGTAACTCTTAATGGGAAAAGTTACCTTTATGTAACGTGGAAAACATCACATTTTTTTAAGAGACAAGTCTTAAGACTTACACTTGATTTCCAGCTCCTTTCTGGTGCCAAGAAGCTGCTGTACTTAATTTCAAACCTCCTGGGAACTGTTTCTCAGCCCCTTGGGAGAAGCCGGGGGAGCTCTTCAAGTGCGTGGTTGTACAACTTGATGCTTTTATGAGTGAAGTGGATAGTTTGTTGTATCCTTTGACCAGTGCTAATAAGCATCCTTCCAGGTGACTCCCGAAGTCCTAGCATAAATGGTCGATTATTGAAGCTGGGAAGCACTTCAGCTAGCCATGTAATTTCATTAACTTTGTCTTCCTGGGGTGAGAACCTTAGGGATTTGGGGTGGTTTTTCTACTCTGTGACGTGTCAGGGTAGAGAACTGTTGAATTTGCATGGAGTCAAAAAAGACAAGTTAGTATGAAATACTTTGATAAAGCAGAAGCTGTATTTTTTCCTTTTTTTTTCCCTTTGAAGACCATGTAAAACAAATTTGTCAACAGTGCTTGGGGTCTATTAAGTTTATCATGTAAACAGACAGTAGTTTGTTAGAGTGTAATTAGTTGCAAAAATACTCTTCTGTGTCAGAAAGCGTGTGGAATATGTGAGGCATGTTAGGAACAGGGAAAAGGTTGTTCTGTCTTTAGGAAGTGGATTAAAATACATAATGTAGAATGTTGAAAGGTCAAGTCTAAGCACAGAGGAAGGAAAGACTATGGAACGGAGCATGACACTCGTGCGTAAAGCATGCAGCAAGTTATTTTAGTTTAAAAAATGCTTTGGAGAGTTCAGGTGTTGAATCTGAAAGGAATTAGAACTTTGTGGTGCTGGACTTCGGAATCCTGCCTTCCAAAAGGAGCTGTCATTCTGCAGATGCAAACAGAAGTGACATGATATCCACCGATGAGCAGATGCAGCGTTCAGGATCCCAGGCAGATCTGTCACAAGCTCAGAGGTTGAATTCTTTGCTTTACTAAGGCTTTTTGTATATCACAGTAGCAGGGCTGTCTTATTCTCTGAAGATGTTGAACAATCTTGTCTTCCACTGCATAGGAAATTGCAGTTTCTAAAGCACAAGCTTACCACTGTAATATCAGTAAAAACCCTACTGTTGAAGCTTACTTTTGCTGTGATGTCCTACCTAGCAAAAAGGCAATTGTATCACATTCCCTCCCCTGGCTCTGTCACAAAGTGAGATCTTCACCATGAAGTTGACTTTCATTCTAGTGGCTAGACCAGTGTAGTGTGCATACACAGTAGTAAAAGATTATTCTTATCTTGGCCATCTCTTCTGTAGCTAGTCAAAAAGGGAAACTAAACTAGTTTATCTAAACTTGGACAGCACAAGATTAATGCTTAAACTTGCTTGCAGGAGTTGAAAACAGGTTTCTGTTGCCATTAGTTGGTTGGAAGGGAAAACAGAGATGATGCTATTTTTTGGATATGCAAAACAGTTTTGATTTTATTTCTTGCAAACTATAGGACTCCAAGCCCCCTGATACTTGATCAGAACTACATAAACACCAAAAATCAAGTAATCAAAGCAGAAAGGAGGGTACTGAAGGAGTTGGGATTTTGTGTTCATGTCAAGCATCCACATAAGGTGAGTTATCAAAAATAATGGAATTGCAAATATTATTCTATCTTGATGACATCGTTGTGAGCTGTGGGATGAGAAACACAGGTGTAAAAGTTACTTGATTTCTTCTCTTTATTCCTTAGTAGCTAATGCCTTTGCCAGAGTGCTTGGGCAAATAGTCATTCTGACTTTGGTACAAATTGCTTCCTTGGGGAATGCTGAAGGTTTTGGAAATTATAGAAATGTAGTTAAAGAATCATCTGACCGTGGCTGGATGACGTGAGTGTGTGGCTGGAAAAGGAGGAGAGACCAGTGTTTTCAGATACATAGTTAACTTTCTTACTGTTGCTTTATGTTTTAAAACTAAGAGTTGTTTTCTTTTTTTTTTCCCTCTACATATTCCTCAGATCATTGTTATGTATTTACAAGTCTTAGAATGTGAACGTAATCAAACCCTGGTACAGACAGCCTGGTAAGTTGTTATTTTCCATTCTTTTCCTAGCCAGGAAAATAGTAGCAGAAATAACAAGCTTGATGATCCATATGCAAAGCAATGAGATGTAAGTTATTACACAAATACATGTTTTTAAAATATTGTAGTGCTTGTTTCTGCTTACTATTTTCATGGCTTGATTCCAGTATAGTAATGGAGAACTCAATTTAACTTTGTTCTTTTTTCTACTCTTTAATTAAAGGGTAGTCCATGATGGTAAGTCATAGAGCTCTGCCCTCTGCACCTCAGCCCATGACCTGGGGATGGCCTGTTTGGCTGCCCTTCTCTCCAGCCAACCCAGTGCAAGCTCATCCGAGATTCACTGAAGTGGTCCATATCCATCGGGCAGCATCTTCTAGTTCTGTCTGGGTGTCAAAAGGATTTGTATATTTGCTTTTAGAAGTAACTGTTAAAAATGTTTCTAAATGTTTTTGTTGCCTAGCTACTGTATACTGTAGTGTATTTAAAGGACACATGGGGTAGACTTTCTGCCAACATTCATTTAGTTGATTTAGAGTTTGGCTAAACTTGAGTTAAAAAAAATAATTATAAAAATGACAGTGCATGCAGCATGTTCACTTAGAAGCCATATTGGGCATGGTTTTCTGTAGAGTTGATACTTACTGACTGCTGTTCGTTTCTTTCCTGTAGCTCAGTAACTTAGAAATCGATGGAGGTCTCTGCTGTTTAAATGTATCTCTTGGCATGTGTTGCTTGGCAGTGCCACCATGGTGGAGCTTTAGTGAAGTGTGAGACCCCCTACTAACTTACAGGTCTTTTTCCAACACTCAGTGAGCAAATTGGATGCTTCTCTCTCTGGATGAAGTTAAAGTGACTCAAGGCACACATAGGATTTAAATACAGTGTTTTATGAACTTTATAGGTTGCATCTAGCCTCTGGAAAATGGTAGGTTAAATATATGCCATGCTTTCGTGCTTACATTTGAGTTTTTAAGTGTATGGATTTTTAAATACAAGAACATTGGTGTTTAAACAGCTGAACAGATGAAAAGTCCTTTTTAGACTTAATTCAGTGGACACTTCATGGTGTAACTTCCTGTGCCTACCTAGGAAGTAGCCATTACAAACTATTACTTGCATTGGGGTTTCAAAACAATGGCAATGGTGCAATCTTTGTTACAGAAGTAACATGCAAATATTAAATGCAATAATTTATAAGAAACCGAGTTTTAAATATAATAGAAAAAATAATAAAGTCAATTGAGTCTCCAGTATTGTTATCCTCTAAATAAAAAGGTGTAAAACTGAAATCCAACCTTTCATAATTTTATTCTTTTTTCTAGGAATTACATGAACGACAGCCTTCGAACAAACGTGTTTGTTCGCTTTCAGCCAGAGACCATAGCATGTGCTTGCATTTATCTCGCTGCTAGAGCACTGCAGGTGAGTATTTGTCTGCCTTTAGTTAGTGTTCCCTCTTACTGCTAGTAATCTGCTTTCAAGAAAAGTAATAAATAACATTTAAACTAAAAGCCTGGTCTATAATCTCTGTTATTAAGCTTTTGGTTCTGTTTTTAGATTCCACTGCCTACCCGTCCTCACTGGTTTTTGCTCTTCGGCACCACGGAGGAGGAGATTCAGGAGATATGTTTAACAACGCTTAAGCTCTATACCAGGAAGAAGGTAACTGAGACCTTTGTTTTTCCTATTCAGTTCAGCTTGAGCCACCTTGTGGTTGTCGCAGTGTGTTTGGAAAGACCTGTATACACTTCTAATTGGAATGGCTCCCTGTGTGGCTTCTCTAAGGGAAGTGTGAGAACAAGCTATGGAAGATAGTCACACTACTGGACTACATGAGTAGAAAATAACTGAGCATTTTTCAGAAATTAAATGAAAATATCAATTGCATTAGTTCAGCTTCTTTTACTGTACTGTTACTTTAACAGCCCAATTATGAATTCCTGGATAAAGAAGTAGAAAAGAGGAAAATGGCACTACAGGAAGCTAAACTGAAGGCAAAAGGCTTAAATCCTGATGGAACCCCAGCGCTTTCAACACTGGGTGGCTTTTCTCCTGCATCCAAACCTTGTAAGTTTGTTTTCTGAATGGAAACTTGCGTTGTAGTATTTGGTAAATCATCTTAATCTGTGTCCAAGGTGTTGACAAGTAGGGTTTACTCCTTGAGATGTTAGGCAATTTAGGCTTTCTTATAGAATGAAGAAGCAAGCCCCAGACTTCAAAAAAGTGCTTCAATACCTTGAAATAGCAAATTAGAGGGAAATGGGATTCTTACTCCATACCCCCATAGGTGGGAGAGCGATATGTTAATAATATCCACCCTTGAGATAATGATGTTATGAAAATGTCAAGCCCCAAGAGTTTATTACTCTGTCGTGAAGAGAGACTCTGGTTTTAATCTGTTAGGGCGTTGTCACAATAGCCTTTGTGTGTCCTTTTGCAGCAGGTATCTCTGAAAACTGCTTTCCCTGCTCTTTTTTTTTTAATTTTTAATGTAGTTGTCAACTGTTGAAGTGCAGTGAAGGAAGACAGCTTGTGGTCAGGCAATGGGGAAGGGAAGGTCACGGTGCTGTCTTGGCACTAGAGTGAATAAATTGTTGTAATGAATGTCCTGAACCAGCCAATAAATCTGTCTGAACTCTAATGACAGAGAGCAGTCAGTTTTGTCTTGATGCTTTTACCTCTTAATGCTGCTATTGATCTTTAAACTACCAACAAAATTTAAAGGCTGTCTTGAGCCAGTGATGGTGGGTAAAGCACAGGCCTTTCTGGATTTTTCCATTAAGCCTCTGATGTCTGTTGAGGAAGCTGTGGGGTAGGTCATAATGCAGCCACCCCTGCCTTAATGCATCATTCTTGTGTAGCCCATCCACAGGAAGCTGAATCCACCTCTGGGCTTATATCAGCTGAGCTGTCTATAGAGACAGATTGACTTGTAAGGAAGTGGGGCTTTTATATTAGTGATACAACAAAAATTAAATAAGTAATTTTGCTGTTTGGTCTTAATTCTTTCTATACTATTGGAAATGAACTGTCAAGGCAACAAATTTCAGTTACATATCCATGGGCCATAAGGGCAGCTTTTATTTTGTACCTCCTGGGCCTGGTGGCTGAAATCTCGAAGGAGCCTGGCTGCCTGCCTTGAAGGTCACAGTGTTCTTCTCTCCTCCTGCTGGCAGCTGGCTCTAGACTACGCATCGCCCTGGGAGCCTCTCACTCCAGTGCTCTCTTCTAGGAGGGTACCACAAATGGAAAGATGGAATGAGTTCATATTTACATTTTATGCTAATACTAGTACTGGTGTATAAAGGATACAGTATGTCTATTACAAAGAGTAAATAAATTGCCTAATTTTGAATTTAAATTTAACTCTTAGCTTCCCCAAGAGAAGTAAAAGCCGAAGAGAAGAGTCCAGTATCTCTGAATACCAAAACTGTTAAAAAAGAGCCAGAGGAGAGGCAGCAAGCTTCCAAGAGCCCTTACAACGGGTAGGTAAAAATCTTTCTGATGAAGACTTCCATAAAAGCGGTTTCTTGCCCTTAAGTGGAGCAGACTACTTTAGAACTACTTCATGAAAGTAACAAGTACCTCAGAAGTGTAACCCTGTTGCTTTTTCTCCTCCCAAGCATGAGAAAAGAAAGCAAGAGAAGCAGAAGCAGCAGAAGTGCTAGTCGATCTAGGTCGAGAACAAAGTCACGGTCTCGCTCTCACACACCTAGGCGGCAGTAAGTACCCGATTTTTGGTTGGTTGGGGGGAGGTTTGGGGGCTGCATTGTTAGTTTTGGCATAAATAGTCCTCTGGAACATTTCAGCAGGGCTTTTTACTAAGAAGTAGGGCCTCTCCAGGGAGCTTGTAGGTGCTTAGTGCTGGCTTCTAACCGCTGGCCAGCAGCAGCGTGGGCTTTGGGCTCTCCCTTCATGACATGAAGCAGTTCAGTTGGTAACAGCCGTTAACAGTTCAAGCTGTAAAAGCTGTGCTGCTGCATGTAAACTCAACGGTACCCTTACTGTACCTGATGAGTGAGAGTGAGGTAGTGGTACCCTCTGAGATGATCTGCATAAGGAATCTGTTATAAATGAGAGCAGCCTCTAGGAACTCAGTCCACTTGGAAGTGGTGAGAAGTGCCGTGGGTGCCTGTTTCCCATGTTGCAGCTTTCCTCCAGATGCCTGGGAGAACAGATCTTCTGCCAGGGTGTGTAATGCGCTGCCTGGCTCTTCAGGACCCTGCTGCTCTGCTGTGACTGGGGAGGAGAGGGAACTGTGCAGGGTGATGCAGCAATAGCTGCTGCTGGGTTATGTATAGAGATAGATATCTCTGTGCATGTGTTTTTAAACTCTTCAGACTGATCCAAGTTGGAAAATGCCAACTTGGATCTCAGTGCGGTGTTCCCATGAGTATTGTTGACTGACAAGTCATTGAAGAAAAAAGGCAATAACCAATTTGCAAACTGGTGTTGGGGGGAAGATTATTGACAGGGTCAAACACCTACGAGAGACGCTGCATTTGGGTTTGATTTGGGCTTTTTTGTTTCAAAGGGAATGTTGTAGGATGAGCACCATCATTCATCAGTTATCCTTGTGGGAGAAATAGTCTCTGGTTTCTTCCAGTAACTTGAGAAGTTTTTAAACATTGTTTTACTATTTTTATTTATCTTGTTTTTCTAATTTCCTTCTGTGTTGAAGAAGTGTTTTAACTTGTACCGCTTCTGTGTAAGCTACAACAACAGGCGGAGCCTGTCTGGGACCTACAGCTCCAGGTCAAGAAGCCGGTCCCACAGCCACAGCGGCAGCCCTCGCCGACACCACAACCACGGCTCCCCACACCTGAAGGCCAAGCACGGCCGGGAAGAGCTGAAGAGCGCCAATAGACACGGTCACAAAAGGAAAAAGTCTCGTTCGCGTTCGCAGAGCAAATCCAGGGATCATTCCGACGCTGCCAAGAAGCACAGGCACGAGCGGGGACATCACAGGGACAGGAGGGAGAGGTCCCGCTCCTTCGAGAGGTCGCACAAGGGCAAGCACCACGGCAGCAGCCGGTCGGGACACAGCAGGCACAGGCGCTGAGGTTCGCGCCTGCCCCGGGTTCTGGCGAAGGCCTGTACATACCACAGCCCACGGACTCTTTGTTTGAGAACAGAGGAACCCATGAGGATTGGATTAATTTAAACCCAATATCTAATTTTCTAAAACGTGTAGAAGATTTTTTTTTTTGTTTGTCTGTTTGTTTCTTTTGGGAAAGAAACTTTTGCACATAATACCTTAGCAGTATCAGATTGGTGGAAAACAAAGATCAGGTTAAACTGTATGTATTAGAGTTGTTTATTGATGAGAACTGGAGAATGGGTTTCTGTAAAAAAGCAAAAGGTACCTTATTTTTATACAAGTCAATTGCAGACACTTATATTTAAGTATAGTTATTTGTTTAAACGATGGTGGATACTTTCTTACACTGGTTTTAGTCTGCATGTGTTAAAAGATTTTTACAAGAAATAAAATATAAAGCTTTTGGTTTTTTCTTTTTTTCTTACTGCCTGTTGGGTGTCCAATATATTGGAACTGGACTTAGGTTTCTTAAATGCCATCACTTTGGCCATTGCAGCTGAAGCTGTTTGCCCTTCTGAGGGGAGGCTGCTGGGACACCAGGGCCACCTCTGTCATGTGCTGGGGCTGGGGGGAAGGAGCAGGAACTTCTCTGAAGGTCAGTGGGATAAGCAGCCATGGTGGGGAAGCTGCAGGAGCTGTGAAGGGTGGCTGGTGTCCCAGCTCTCCTGTCACTGCACCTGAGGAGGGGGTGTCTCCTGCCTCTTGCCTGCAGCTGCTTCTGGCAACCACCAGCCAGTCACTGTCACCTGCTCTCTGGCCTGCTTGTGCTGGGTGATCAGAGCAGGGCAAGTAACGTGCCTGGAGTGATCAAGTTTTGGGGGTTTTTCCCTTCTTTCATTGCTACTGGGGGGATAATGCAGTGGAAAGAAGGATCTTATTGCCAGTGAAAAGCTTGTGAGCTGTTAGCTGGGCTCCCTGGGGAAATCTGCAGCTGGCTGGAGGATGACAGTGTGACAGCCTGGGGACGCTGGGGTGTGCTTTCCCGCAGGGGGTAGGTCAGCTTGCTGATGGCAGCTTACCCCTGCCCTGGGGGGAGCTTGGCACCCAGCTGCTGGAGTCGGTGCAGAGCGGGGGATGCAGTGGGCAAGGAGGAACCGTGGCTGATTCTGCTCAGTGGCTGCTCAGCTGGGGCCAAACACGCTGGCACTGAAGCGGGTCTGGTGCTGCTGCAGGGGCCAGCGCCAGCCTCTGCTGGGCCACGAGTTCTGCAGACCTCAAAAGTGAAAGAAAAAACCCATGTGGTTGAGCAGAAAGTTTCCCTGGAAGTGGCACGTTCTCGTCAGCAGCCACTCGGCCTCCTGCCAGGCCCTTCTCTAGAAATGCAAAAAGTATGTTTTTGTGAAAAGAGGAGAAAAATAACATGTTGTTTTCTGTTTCTTGGTTGCCTCTGTGGGGTTTTTTTAACCTGCAGTAACTATTTCATGTGTTTGTTGCTTTCAGGAGAAATCACTTGTTGCTATGGAAATTAAACTAGCTTTTTTTTTCCCCCTAGATGCAAGTATTTAGGTAGTTTGGGGCAGTGACAGAAGAGTTTGTGTATCGGAGCGAGGCGGGAGGAGGGCTCGGCCCTGGGTTTGCATTAATGCCTAAGTGCTAATTATTACCCTTCTGTGCTTCCAGCGCCCCTCGCTCCAGCGCCAAGGAGCAGAAGTTGACTTCCACGCAAAGCTGGAACATCTGGTGATGTTGGATGTCTAGACACCATCTGCTGCAGGTTGCTCGGGCAGCCAGCATGCCACCAGCTGGCAAGGAGGTCAGTGTTTGGTCTTCCGTGGAGAAAAAAAGATGGCTTCAGCCAGCTTTAGGGATGGTGGCCTCAACCATGCAATGCCATGGAGTAAGGCAGCAGGTCTCTCCAGAAGCCTGAGTTTGGTCAGTGCTGGGAAGAAGATACGTGCCAGGGCTCTGAGTGACAAGCAGGATAAACTGGGTGGTGGAGTTTGGAGACCCCTCCACAGGGTCTGAGAGTGGGTTGATGGTCCTCAACGGCTGGAGCCCTGCTAATGTCCTGTTACCTGGAGGACTCGCTTGCCCAGAAGCCACCTTCTTGGCAGCAGTTGACTATTGAAATATATGTCATGGCTGGTGGCCAGGCTGTACCCAGGAGCCAGCTGGGGCTGCAGGGCCATACCTGAGCAAGAGCTGTGCCCCTCCTCTGCCTCACCCCATGGCCATGCTGTGATAAGGATGTGTTCATTAGACTCTAAATCACAAAAATAAGGCACTTCAGAGGACCGTTTGATCTTTAAGCATCTTTATCAACCTCCAGGAGTCACTTGAGGATGCACTGACACATCTCAGTAGTTGAGAAATATTTTTCTTTAATGCTTGTAATCTTTAAATTCTTTGGTGTCCTTGAGTCATGGAAACCCTTCATCAGCAGAACCTTATCTCTGAAGGATGTGGTGGCTTTGGTGACCCACCATTGACATCTGAGTGCAGAAGAGCCCAAGGCAGCAGTGCCTCGGCGAGCGGACACAGCAGAAAGAGGCATTTGAGAAATGTGACGGGGTTGTGAGTTCCCTGCTCTGAAATTTGGTTTCTGACCAAGCTCACTGTCATCTACGTGGGCTTTATTTCCACAGCGGGGTGTGACAGGCCTGCATGGTGAGACAGTCTCACTTCAGAGTGTTTATGGAACATGTTTATGGTAGAACCAGACTCTAAGACCCCGCTGCAGCGCTGTTTGCCACTGAGAACCCAGGTGTTGGTGGGGATGCGGTGGCTTCCCTGCCTCGGGCTGCACCCCGGTACAGAATCACAGGATTGTAGGGGTTGGAAAGGAGCTTTGGAGCTCACCTGGTCCAACCCCCTGCCAAAGCAGGGTCACCCACAGCAGGTTGGACAGGTGCTCATCCCGGTGGGTTTTGAGTATCTCCAGAGAAGGAGACACTACATCCTCTCTGGGCAGCCTGCTCCAGTGCTCTGCCACCCTCAAAGTAAAGACGTTTTTCCATGTGTTCAGACAGAATTTCCTCTGTTCCACGTTGTTCCTGGTGCCCTTTGTCCACCACTGAAAAGAGTCTGGCCCCATCCTCTTGGCACCCACCCTTTAGATACCAGTGAGCATTGATGAGATCACCCCCCGTAGTCTTCTCCAGGCTAACCAGACCCACATCTCTCAGCCTTCCCTCGCAAGAGACGCTCCAGTCCCCTGATCACCTTTGCAGCCTCCGCTGGACTCTCTCCAGTAGTTCACCTGGGCTTCATCTACCGCCCTTCCCTCACCAGCAAGTATGGGTGGGGATGGCAAAACCAGTGCTGGGGCGTGCAGACACAGGGCAAAGAAAGCTATTTTGGCCATTCCTCTCTATTTTTCCAGTGTTTTCAGCGATGGCTGTCTCCGGTGCGTGGAGGAAGGTTGCTCGGGCTGTATCATTGAACCCAGATGGTCACAGGAAAAGGTTTGGTAACGCTGAGAGAGCAGGCGCTGTCCTGGGGAACTGGCAGATGGCAGCCGGGGTGGAGTGGGAACGGGAGCCACACGTCACCCCGAGCCACAGTCCCACAGCCTGGATGTGTCCAAAAACAACCTGCTCTAAGAGCAAAGAGCTGTGAAAGGCCCGAGTGGCGCGGTCTGAGCTGCAGCCCGAAGTGAAAGGAGACCACAGGAGGTCCATGGGCAAACAAAGCAGAGTGTTAAGAGGAGCTTGGGGCTGGGGCCACCTGCCAGCGCCTGGGCCCGGGCACAGCACTCACCATGCCTGCCCTGCTGCAGTTTCCTGGGAAATAGGGAGTGTTCCCGCATCACCTGGTGCTGCAGCCCATGCCAGAAGAGCTGAGATGGACGTAAGGCGCGGCCACTGAACTGTGAAGACCTGAGGGCCTTACAGAGACCCACAGGAACTGGTGGGAAATGTTCCAGCCAGCCAGTTCTCCTCGGGCAGCGGGGTTTGGCTGGGTTGGTCTCACCCTCAGAATTGATTTTCCTCAGGAAAAGGATTTTGTCAAAATGTGTTGTCTATTTTTTTTCAACAAAACGATGCAAATATTTCAAGTGAGTAAATTCAAACCGTTGTGACTGTCCTTCACTTCCAGCTTTGTTCCAGGCGGTCGATGGATACACGTGGGCCAAAGGCTTTGGATGGCTTGGGAGAAAAAAAATTGTGAACAATCCAAGAATGTCAGCAGTGGAAACTGTGCCAAGAAGCCCCCTCACCAGGGCTTTACCTGCCCCCAAGCCCCTCCGGTGAGTGGCAGCAGGCGCAGCAGAGCAGCCCTTGTGCGCTGCTGATAAGGACAGCGATAAGGATCCCACCTCTGGGAAATCTTTCCCGGGTCACTTCTCCTGCCAGGAAAGAGTCGTGAAAGCCACCATTTCTGAGAGCCATCATGTCTGAAAGCCATCATTTTGCATCAGCCCCATGAGCCACCAAGCCTGTGTCTCCTCTGTCTGTGCTCATTTCCCCCCTCTCCAAAACCCAGGCTTATTGCTCCCAAGCTCCTTGGGGCAGGACCAGAGCCTGCTGGGGCTGCCCAGTGCCCCAGGTGTTAGCACTGCACAGCACAGGACCACACAGCACCGCACCGCACAGCACAGCACAGGACTGCACCACACTGCACAGCACTGCACTGCACAGCACAGGAACGCACAGCACCACACTGCACAGCACAG